>JAGGAT010000160.1:0-62225 GCA_017657195.1 Termitomyces sp. T70a | reverse complement strand
AAGGCCTGGGCTAGCCTTTGGGAAGTGGTCTGGCTAGCCCGGATCTCCTCCGGAGTGGGAGGAGACCGTAAGGTTGTTGCATAGAGGCAGTCTCCTACCTCAATGGCCTTGTCTGGCTGCTCCGGGTCCCGGGCTAGTCAAAACTCCCCTTTGCATCTTTCTCCCAGTCTGGAGTACCCTCCCCCATGCCGGTTGTCCTCATAGAGGGCCTCTCTAGGAGGGAACGCCAGGGGCGGGGGGTCCAGCATGTTGAGGTCCGCAAAAGGGAGGTGTCCTACTTGACACGCCCAGATAGCTGCGCATTCCCGTATAACAGTGCACTGCTTCTGTTTCGATTCCTTGGCGCAGGTGGTGCAAACAGCTGAGGGTGCCCAACCACAGTAGCAAGTAAGTAAACTAGTCTGGTCCTTTGTCCATGTTATAACAATGAGATGAATGAGATGTAATAGTTGGCAAGGGTAAATTGTGATGGGGTGATATTGTCAGGTTCTGCTGACCTGGAGGCTTTTTCCAAGAAGCAATGCCCTTACAAGGCAGACTTGAGTGCCGAACTATGTGTGCTCAGGGTGTCGATGGCTCTAGGAGGTGTTTCAGAGCATGGAAAAGTTGAAATGGGCAAGTCCAGAGTTAAACAACTTGTCCCGGGATTCAGGAATTGGAGTTGGGTGAAGGTCAAGTCAAGGATGGGATTCCTTGATGAGGCCAGAGTTTTGATAAGTAGCGTAGTGCATGCCAGTCAATATAGTGCATGCTAGTCAAGGTAGTGCATGCCAGACAAGTATTTACAGGGGCAAGCACAAAGAGAGACAGAAATGGCAAGCACAAAAAAAATAGGAGATCACAGTAACAGTTGTTCAATATCAAGACTCAGGTACATCTGAGCTACCTATAGTCTTATATACTCTCAGCACTAGTTCTGGGTATCTATGATAAAGTCCAGGACTCTATAGGGAGTAGCGGAGTGGATAAACAATTGTATACCTAATAGATTATGCAAACAGTGTGATCTGCATAGTCCTGATGCCTAATAGATAATGCGGATGATGCCAGACTCACTGAAAGGTGTGATGATAGCCTATAAAGGTGGCAGGGGGGTCTCGGAGAAGGTTCAAAGAGGATCAGGACATGTCAGGAGATCCAGAGTAGGCAGGGAATGACATTGCAAGGTCTGAAGTAGGCAGGAGATGATGTGGGAAGGTCCAGAGTAGGAGGAATGTGACAGTTGTGACATTTGTGACATCCGGAGGTCCGGAGTAAGCGGGTTGTAACATTAATGGACACAAAGCATAGATGCTTTGGGATTTGGGGAGCACTACATCAAAACTCTCAGGTGGCCACATTGGTTGCTCCCATTACTCTGCAGCTAAGAATGATCAAGAGTTATTCCATTGTAAATTATGGTGCAAGAGTAACCATAAAGGTGCCAAAGAAGTATGGCAATATCTATATGGACATTGCAAACTTTGACTGGTATGATATGATTATTGGCACTCTCTTTATGAGGGAGCATAAAGTCTAGTTGGACTTTGACAATAATCAAGTGATCATTGATGGAGTAGCAATGCCAGCATAGAGGCTGGGGTTGGATGAGTCAGATAGTCACCTTCAATGCTTCTGTACAATGGAAAAGTGTTGCAATGAGAAGGTGCTGTCAGGTTCTACTGACCTGAGGGCCTTTTCTAGTAAGTAACAACCTTACAAGGTGCAAGCAAGTGCCAAACTACGTAAATGCAGAGTCAAGGGCTCCGAGACGAGTTCCAGGGCATGAGACGGTTGTGAAGTGAGTCCTGGGGGTGGTGGGCTTGCTCCAGAGTTGGGCGGTAGGCAAAGTGGTCAAGTTGACAGGGGAAATCCTGGAGACGAGATGGTATTAAAGTGGAGTGTGTGCCAGTTCATGATATGCATGCTGGAATAGTAACTAAGGCAAGCACAAAAGAGATGGAAACAAGCACAAAGAGATCAGACAGAAAGTTTTAAACAAGCACAGATAGTTATTGGCAATATCAAGGCTAAGGTACATGGGAACTACCTATAGTCCTTATATACTACAGTGGGAGAGAGCACTGCCTATGAAGGGTTCTGGGGGGATCCAGAGATTGTATGCATGGTGGTGGGGCAGAGAGCAGTTATATTGAGGAGATCGTGTGGGCAGTCCACAAGATCAACTGGGGGTCCAGTGGCGGCGCAACAAGTGATGGCTGGGTGGCTCATATGATGGCCAGGTGATCCGTGCAATGTGTGGACGGCCCAGAGTGATTCAGAGTGGCTAGATAATCCGTATGGTGGCTCTGGTGTAATGATTGATAGTCTGGAGGTGCATGTGGGTGGTAGCATGTGGAGTGCATGATGGTGGTGTATGATGGGGGGCTGTGGCAAGGTTATTGGGGGTAGTCCTAGGGAAGGTTGGGGCTCTGCGGGCTGTTGGGAGGCTTTAGGAGGTAATAGAGGGAGGGTTGTGACAGGTGCCATGACTCATAGCAGAAAGCGGAGCCTCCCCAGGGGACAAATGCTCTGATTTGCAGAGAGCACAGGCTGAAAGCAGTGTGTCAATGCATGGTAGCATCTCCATAGTAGTAAGTGAAGAGTAAGGTACTCTTCACAAAAGGAGAAAGAGAGGCAAAGCTGGCAAAGTTCATAGAGCTTTGAAGGGTCCAGCATCACCCAGTCTGGAAGCTTGACTAGTCAATAGTGAGGCCAGGCAACAAATTTGGGACTCTCCAGTATCCAAATCAACTAGAAACTGGGACGTGGACCCATATATGCTACAGAAATAGAATCAGGTTATGATAGACCTGATTGCGCAAGAGGTCCCTGTAAGAGTAAAAGCCTGCAGGGAAATATACCATAGCACCCATCCAGAAGAGATATCAGAGCCTAATGAGTTCCAATGGTGCGCTGAACAAGAAGGAGAGCTAAAAATTCAGCTCAACATACTGGACAAATGTGACATTTGTCTAGTGGCACTGTGAGAAAAGTATAAATAAAAAGATGTTCATACCAAGCTGAGGGATCAACAAATCCCTTGGAGTCATAAAGAAAAGTGGAAGGCCACAGAGCCTACCTTGACACAAGATGATATTCTGCGTTTGCAACAGCAGTGGTACAAATGGTACCAGGACATTGTGAATAACACCAAGGAGGAGCTTCCTTCTTGGAAAGAGGTTAATCATGAGATTAACTTCATTGACAAGTCAAAAAGGTACTTGTACTTTATGCCACAATATCTGCAATCTCTCTAAGACTAGCTCAGAGCAAAAATTGAATGCTATGTGCAGGCCAAATGGTGGGAGCCATATGCAGCCAACTAGGCTGCACCCCTTCTTTGTATTTCAAAGAAGGACAGAATACTGCAAACAGTGTTAGATGCTTGACAGTGTAATTACAACACAGTTAAGAATGTGATGCTCTTACTTGACTAGGAAGTCATCTGGAAGGATGTGGTACATGCAAAAGTGAGATCTAAGATTGATCTCACTGACACATACAAACAAGTATAGATATATCCATTGGATGTACTAAGACTGCATTTATGATGATTCTGGGAACATATTATAGTTATATTATGCAAATTGGAGACTGTAATGCTCCAGCCACATTCCAACACTTAATGATGTCCATTTTTAGAGACGTCATTGGACAGTGGATGCATGTGTATTTAGACAATATATTTGTCTTTTTGGATTCTATTGAGAAACACAAACAGCATCTAGGCATAGGCTTCAAGAGACTACGCCATAACTAGCTGTACCTCAAATGGAAGAAGTGTGAGCTCTACGCTGAGTGTGTAGAATGCTTAGGGCACATAATCGACAATTAGGGTATTCACCCTGGTGAGTCTAAATTAACAAGAATTCAGGAATGGCGCATTCCTAGAACTTATAATGACATTCAATACTTTGTGGGGCTGGTGAACTATATTAGCAATTTTTTGCCAGATATATCAGCATACACCAGACCCCTCATAGTAATGACGCAGAATGGGTCACCCTTTCATTAGCAACCCTTACACCAGCAATGTTTTGACATAATCAACCGTATCTGTAGTGAGACGCCTATCATTTGACTCATTGATTCTCATAAAGAGAATCCTATTTGGCTGATGTGCAATACCTCAAAGACAGGCATCAGAGCTATGTATGGTCAAGGACCTACTTGGCAGACTTGTAGGCCTGCCAGGTTCATGTCAAAGAAGTTCACTAATGCACAGCAGAATTATGCTGTGCATGAACTCAAAACCTTAGCCATACTTGAAGCTCTCCTCAAATGAGAGAATAAGCTTCTAGGCTATAAAATTCATATGATCATGGATCACAAGGCTCTTAAGTTCTTCAAAACTCAACAAAATCTATTCACATGACAGCATTGCTGGATGGAGTATCTGTCAAAGTTCAACTTTGACATTGTATGTATCAAAGAGGAACTTAACAAAGTAGCAGACTGTTTGTCTCACTACTATGAGAGTAATACGTCCAAGAACGTACACCACATATATGACTTTGTCCATGCAGATGCAAGGTTTGACCCTGAAGGAGATGATTTGTCTCCTCAACAGGTGTCTGAGCTGAAGGAGCATGGCTTGTGTGGATCTTATGGTGATCCACCCAGGATATGTCCAAGATAGGTGAGAGCCTTGAGATGAGGAGGCTCAATTGCTAGACAAGGATAGGTAGGATGCAATCGCTCCTCCTCCCCCCAGTTAGGACATGGATGTACAGCTAGGTGAGGTGTTACAATCCTCCCCCACATCACATGCCCCCCACAACCATACCAATGTATCATTGCATCACAGGATTAGTGCAAAGTATCATAACGACACCCTGTTCTCAAAGATTCTTGAACAACCAAAGGACTATACAGGCTGGGCAATCTTATTTGAATCAAGAATCTAGTCAGTACCAAGGTATTATGTATACCCCAGAACCACAAGCTAGTAACCCAGATTCTTGACTAGGCACATAGTGTCCTGGACCACTTTGGTACCCAACAAACAACACAATATATCCATTATTGATATTAGTAGCCAATCATAGTAGCCAATACACTAGCGTTCTGCATGACCTGTGAGTCATGCCAATGAATAAAAGGGAGCTATCATGACTCACACTAGCCCCAGGCCCTGGACGCTCATCAGTCCAACCCAACAGCCCTGAGACACCCACCCCATGATAAATTCTTGTCCTTGTTAACAATCTGAAGAACAACTCTGACATGCCATTCATCAATCCTAGCACCCTGGCATGCCACCATCAATCCCAGTGCCCATCTTGCATCCAACTTCCCTAATCAACCTGCCCACTTGGCTGACCAACCCTGACCATCCACCAATTACTTAGCCTCCTGCTTGATCAACCCCAAACTTCCTGCATAATTACTTCCAGCCCAATTCAATATCTCAGATATACAGCCCTGTACACTGGCCCTGACTGACACTCCTGGGACTCGACCTCTCCAAACTAGTTCTAGACCTCACTACTTGAGCCTGTAGGTAGCACTCCATTATAGTAGTCTTGATATTACTGTTACTTTGTCATACTACCATTTTGTATGAGCCTGTTTGTCTAACTTGCCTGTAAAATCTACTTCCTTTCTTCACAAGTTTCCTGGTCTTCTAAATCTCTCTCTCTCTCCTTGTCTCAGTCTCCTAGTCTTTGTCTCAGTCTCTCGGTCTATCCCTCTTCCACTCCGCGCACTCTCTCTTTCACCCCCCTTGTTTTTGAACTCAACCTGGAAGCTTGACTCTCTCCTGCCCACACCCTGGTACTCCACACAACCTTGGAGCACCCTACACCCCCCATGGACTGCTTCCAGAAGCCCCATCCCTTGTCTGAAGCTGCCCCCTCAAATGTTGAGTCTGCCTAGTAAGGACCTGCTTGCAGTGGGAAGCCCACATAGTCAGCAAAACCTGACAGGAGCAATCAGTGCCCTGCAGAAAAACTACATTCCCTGCCTATACCCACTAAGCCTTGGGATTCTATTGATATGGACTTTATTGGTCCATTCCCAGAATCCAAGGGCTTTAATTACTTGTAGGTAATTATCTGTCACATGATAAATATGGTACATTTTATACCAGTGCATATCACCATGACAGCTGCTCAGCTGTCCTGGATCTACTTGCAAGAAGTAGTGAGGCTACATGGCCTTTCTAGTTCTATTGTCAGCAATTGAGATTCCAAGTTTACATCTAAATAGTGGTGTGAACTGGCTCTATTGGATATTGGAAGTCTTGGACAAGACTTTAAATTATACTCTGGAACTCCCAAGAGCCTTGTGTATATGAAGGCTCTATCCTAAGTTTTACGTATTGTTGCTGCAGCCTTACAAGGCTACAGACAATGTGCATTTTCCAAATCAGGTAAATCACAGCCATATGACTTTGGTGCTCCAGATGACCAGGAATGGTTTGTGGATGACCTCATAGGTCATTGGTGGACCAACTTGGGTCTGGAATTTGAGGTTCATTGGAGCTTCAGAGATATAACTTTGGAGTCGTTAGAAGTGTGCAAGGACCTAGAGGCCCTTGACTGCTATTTAGAGGTCTAGGGAATAAAACACTCTGGACAACTTGCAAGATAAAGCAAGTTGCCTTAGTCAGCCACAGGCTTCTAGTTTGTAGTGTGTTGATATATTAGCCAATCTGTGGCTAATGCCAATGCATGCTGTCCACTGGATGCCATATTAGTCAGCTAATTTTAGCTGCTAAAAAGGTTGCCTCTACAATTTCCTTTCTTTTTCTTCAACTACAGAGTTATATTGATTGTGTCAGCAGCCAAGTTATTAACTCTGTTCAAAAAGAATAAACCCAGCAATTGGGGAGGGGGTCCAGGCCTGCCTCTCTACTCTATTTTGAGCCATGCAAGTGGCTTAAAGGAGAAGAAGAAGAAGAAGAAGAAGAAGAGGTGGCAAGGACACAATGTGGCCCTGCTGGTGTACAGAGCATTGAGCCACTCTGCAGCTCAATAAGGATGAGGAGCAGCCCAAGAAGGGGCTGCGGGCCACCAGAGCTTGTGTAGGGGACATACATTGTTCTCCCCACAATTCATGGAAAGCTCTTCACAGCAGAGACAACCACTATTGTACCTAGGTGTGTTTGCTGGTAGACCTCAACCAGCGCCCATATAGCCTTTGAAATATACCAGAGCAAGCCCACCCTGGCTATATTGAGGTTGAAGAACCTCATATCTATATGTTCCTCCAGAAGTATTCTGAGCAGCCACCACCTGTGGTGCACTGCAAGAAGAGTGATGAAAACTTCTTTGTCATACAACTACAGAGCAAAGATGACAATTCTGGGTCTGATAAGGTGGACCCATCTCAAGAATATCAGGAGATTTAACCTGATAACAACATTACAACACATCATCTAAAGCAATGGCATAATGCTAAGATCAAATGATGCTTAGCTGCAAATGCTATAAAGTCCAAGCAGAACTTTGAAAGGCTTAATAATACTGTGCCTGGCTGCCTTCCAGACAGCTGGAAAACAACCTTTGTCAATGGATGTTGGGAACACCAAAACAACTTTAGGGGCATTTTGCACCCTAACTTTTATTGGTCACCAACGACCAATGTTGTCTTTGTGGGTGAAGAGGCAAAGATTGCCTGCACTCACAAGTTGTCTAGGATGGTACATATTACCTGGTCATACTACAGATTGTACCAATGGGTTCCTCGAGGGATGCCCATGAACCCAGAGCAGGTTTGTCTGCTTATATGAGTTACCAGAAAGAATGGTATCTCCATGACCATGTGGAAGTGCATCTATGCTGCACTCCTTCTTTAGGGGTTCTATCAGATCTCCTTCTTTACTTATTCCATGCAGCAAGACCAGTCAATGCACCAAGTCCTTGACATTGACACTGCCAATGTCGTCTGCCACCTTCTGCAAGATGACAGGCACTGGTTACTGATGCCACTACTATCATGTGCGATGGCCATGTTAGGCCATCCAGACAATGCCACTCTTGATGTGGGACTTCCTCAAGTTCCCATCAAGCACCATTTTGAGATTGACCAGTGGGCACAGTACTTACTGCATCACTGTCATCCTGGGTCCCAGAACTTTGTATCTGGAATTGCCATGGATATCTCAGGGCATATCAGCTGAGATGCTGTCTTTGGCTATATCCTTGCTTGCACACTGGCACCTCCTGGTGCCCATACATGTGCTGCATACATGAGAGTATTTGCTCTTGTTGCTGCTCATCTATGCCTATATGCTGAGGCTGTAGATGCATACAATAGGAAAAACATAATGCCCTTCTAGGCCATCAATAGTTTCAGCTTTTTCTTGTACAGGCTCCATGTCAAGCCTAGACAATTTGCAAACCTTGGTAATACAGAAGTGCTATGCCACCTTCTCACCAATAAGATTCCTTGCATGTAGATAGACTATGCATATACTTATGGTATACACTATCTAGACTATCACTTTCTGGAAGTGGCCTCCACACTGACCTCTTTGCAAGTGTTGACAATGATAGGCATTGATGCCCAGAGATTCATAGCTGAGTATGATGGGTGGTACAAACCCACTACTGATGATTGAGAGTGCCTTCATGTTCTCATACAACTCTTGAAAGCTCAGAACTTCTAGCCACTCTCAGATAGAGAGTGGCTGCAATATGGCAAAGTTAGGTTCATATCTAGCTAATCAACTTGTGGCAGCTGTCCATGCTTCCAGGGCACCACTGTCTCTGGTGATAACTACAACTCTGCCTATGGGACCTGATGAGTCTCTAATGCAGGCTGATCCACCTAAGGAGACTACCCTACCTGTCTCCTCCTCTATATCGGTACCAAATCCTAGTACTGTGCAGGTGGAGGCACTACTAGTGCCTCTGATCACTGTGGTAGCATCTGATGATATTGATGCTACCATGGCTATTTTTAACCCGTTGATGAGCCCCCAGTTTGGCTCAACACATTTTAAGCCTTTAACGCACCAGCACTGACCCAAGGTGGCAAGACCCCAGCAGCCCCCTATGAACAAGTCCCCCACGCAGCATCAATGCATCCTCGCAGCCAACTACAACATCTACAGGCAACGGTAGAACTACTCACATGACAATCATCCTTGCCGCCTGCTCCACAGGAAGTCGCAGACCTCACCAGCTTGCAGGCTCTCCTCTTCACAAGGGGCATCCCACTACCTCCAAACTTGATGTGTTCTGGTCACGTGATGCATCACGCCCCCTACCTGCACGTGCCGCCTCTACTAGGATGATTAATGAAAACCACGCCATCACCCCTGCATACAGTTTCCACACTCCGCCAGCACTTCCTGCCACCATTGGCGGACCACCGCTGGCTTGGCTTTCCTCTTCAAGTCAGAATATGTCCATATTTGACTTAATGATGACAGCTGATCAATAGCTGGCACTTTCAAGCACCGCTACCACACGCCACATTACAATTTAGCACCCACCCTTGTCAGGACTTTGATTGACGCCCTGCACGTTATGTGGCAGCATGCTCATGCTAACCGCCCACATAACACTCCCTGAATATCATTTACCTTCCTTATAGTATTATTATCGGACCTTCACTTACATTTCATTAAGCAGCGACTATTAAAGTCATTGCCAACCCTTCACTAAGTCGCTGCTGTCACTTACTATAAACACCTTACCATTTGTCAGTAGAGAATCATTGAATTGCACCCAGCACCTTTACGCCCAAGTCCAGATCTCTAAGAGCCCACTCGAAGCACTAAGCAATTAGCAACTCTACCTTACTCCATCTCTGACAAAGGTTCTCAGTGCGGCCTTCATTCCACATCTTGAATGGTACTATACAAGTACACCTTTGTCGCTGGCACCAACGCTTGCCGCCTCTTAGTGCTAACAGTAAAGATTAGAAGCTTTGTAAGCTTATTACATGTCATCTACCATCCTTCTTGAACTCTTACCACCTGCCGTCAATTGATAGCAACATCCTCTCCACTTTACATCACACTCTAGGACCGAGTAATTGGGACCTGCCCAGGACTTCCTCAACACTTTGCGAGCCCAATGCAAAACAAGGCTAAGTGCAGCTTACTAGGAAAGCATTTAGCTAAATTTTGGGTGCATCACCGTCTCTTGAAATGGGGTCTAACAAGATTGTGGCCAACATTGCTACCTCCAGGCACCCAGCTGAGGAGGTAGATTCCACTACTGACTCAGCCCACACTGCCATGGTCAACACTATAGCAGAGGGATGGGACAAAATGATTGCACTAGCAGAGTCTGCACATGAACATATGAATACAGAAACCTCATAGATGGTCTCTGTTATCCTCTACAAAATAAATTGGGAAGGGCTGAATAATAGCCCCTACATGTTGCAATTTGCACTCTAAGTGAGCTGTGACAAGTGCAAAGTTCAAGCATGTGAGAGGCATACAGATGCAACTTGCATAACCAAGTGGCCATTGGGCAACTTGCAGCCTCCTGCCCTTGCCACCTCAAACTGCAATCCTTGCTCTTGGATAGAATATTGGAGAACATTTAATTGATCTCCAGAACCTACTGAGATCTCATTGCCTGAGAGTGGTGCTGCTAAGACTGGAGCTACCTGTTCTGGTCTTCTGCCCATACCAGCAACATATTGCACTTGTATCTACTGGAGAAATAAGTTCACATGCTGACTTGTGAGTAGGACACTCTATCCTGCCCTAATTTTTGTACATATATTCTTAATGAGACCCTAAATGGTCTCATAAAGGGGGTATGTAATAGGCCATGTTGTTACAGCATGGACTATTCTCTATAATTATTATGAAGTAGTTATTACATAATCTCTCTCACTCTATTTTCTCAAGTTAAGGCTCTATTTTCTTAAGTCAAGGTTATTTTATGTAACCTGAAGTAGTCTTTTTTGCACAATCATACCCAGAATCAATTGATAGATTCTGGCTTACAATGCAGTATGTAAAAGGCTCAGTAACCATGTTACACCCTGTGCTTGCCCTTGTCAGGCCATCCCCCAGGAGTTCCTCCCACCTGAATGTTCATCTCCTTCATCTACCGAGTTATCCTGGCCACCTCCAATGGGCTGGGCTCTCTCTGAATTGGTGATCCCTCCCCACCACCCCACTCCTCCTGGAACAACTCAGAGTCCTGCTCTACCACCCAGTTCCAAACCTCAAATCCCATCTGTCTCATTACCTACTCTAGGCTCCACTCCTACTCCTTCCACATGCAGTGAGCTTTCCATAGGGCCAATATGGAACACTACTTGTGGTTGGCCTGGCAGGCTCTGCAAATGGACAAGTTCCACTGCAAACCTGCCTTCAGGGCTGCAATCTCATACTGCACTCCCTGGCAAGAGCAGTGGGTGCACTTAGGGAAGATCAACTCCAGTCCAGCTGACTATGCAAAAGCACTTACCAGGCTGTTGTTCATGCACCACTTCCTCCATCACTGCTACCAGTGGAACATGCTAGTCCTCAGAGAACACTGAGATGATGCTGGAGGCCATGTTGGAGCGCAGGGGATGACATGGAGATAGTGGGGGAGGAGGAGCATGGAAATGGGGTTGAACTGTCATCCACACAAATGTTAGTGTGACCTGAGGTGCTTGACCAGGCCCTGCTCCCAGGACCTGCAAGGATAATGCTTGGCTAGGCCCCACTTCCACTTGCAAGAATTGCTCTAAAAACAGAAGGTTAGTCCACTGGATAGGGAAGCTGACTCTATCCAAGTTCACGGTATATTGCTGCTACTCACTCTTAGTCTTGCCAACAGTCATCCTGGGCCTCCCACACAAGATGTTCAACCACCTCACTAGTGGCAGTTGGCATTGGAGTGTGTGAGGGTATGGGTGAGGAGCACAACATAGGAAAATGAGTTAAAAAAAAAAAAATTCCTCTTTAGACATCAACAATGCCCAAATTTCCAATGCCAGGACTGCCAGGCTAGCTGAACCAACCATGTGCACTTCAAAGGGTCTCAGAGCTAAGAGAGGGGTGATGTCATGACCTGCCCACCCTGGTGCCCCTTTTCTAGAACTTCAACTTCTTCCAGGACCATCCTTGGCACTTTCAATGCCCACTAACCATGCCCTCCCTCATATGCTCCACCTGCAGCATGCTACTATCATGCATTTCTTCAAGCCATTATGCATTATCCTAGGTCATTACAAAGACCTCCCAGCTATTATACAGATCACTTGACCCCTGCGCAGGTCACTCAGCTATTATGCATTACGCCAATTGCTGGACACTTGAACTGCTGTCGATCTCATGACCTGCCCATGCAATCTCCTCAATATAGCTGCTCTCTACCCCACTGCCACATATAAAATCCCTGGATCTGCCCTAGAACTCTTTCTAGATAGTATCTTTTCTTGCCTGTAGTACATAAAGACCATAGGTAGCTCCCATGTACCTTAGTCTTGATATTAACAATAACAACCTGTATCTCTGTTTATCTAAACTGTTTCCTTTTGTGCTTGCTTTAGTCTCCTTTGTGCTTGCCTTGGTCTCTTATTTTGGCATACACATCATTGACTGGCATGCACTACACTCTATTAACTCAATTTCATTTCATTACTAGAACTCCTCCATCAACTTGACACCCCACCCTCAGCTCAACCTCAGAGCAAGTTCTTTGATCCTAGAACTTATTCTTCTTACCATCTCATGCCCTGGAACTCATTCCAGAGCTTTTGACATTATGTTTACATAGTTCAGTACTTGCTTGCACTTTGTAAGATTGTTGCTTACTAGAAAAAGCCTCCAGGTCAGCATAACTTAACAATTTAGCATTAGATTTGGATAGCAAGACTTCAGCATTTCTTCTACTAACAATCTTCCATGCACTACCATCCTCCCCTCACAGCCTAGCATGACACCTCAAAGTTACAGGATGATCTTTACATCAGCTAGCCTTGCCATCTGCTCTAGAGCAGATCATAGACACTATTGACTTGCTTGGTCATGTAACACATCACACTCCCTACTGGCATGTGCTGCCTCCTTAAGACTTTGATGGATACTTTGTTCTTTCTTATTGACTGTCATGCCACTATTTCTGCATCTCGCTTCCATACTTCACCAACAGCCAACACCACTTTCAGCAGATTGCTACCAGCAATACTTTTTTTTTCTCAGTCTAATTCAAATTCTGTCCTATTCTGACTTTTCTCTGTCTTGTTCTGTGTTATGACCTGCTTACTCCAGACCTCTTGTTGTTACAAATATTACAACTATCACATTCTCCCTACTCCAGACCTTCCCACATCATCTTCTGCCTACTCTGGATCTTGTGATGCCATCTCCTGCATACTCCAGACTCTCTGACATGTCCTGACTTCTTTAAATCTCCTCCAAAACTCCTCTGCCACCTTTATTATAGACCACAATCACATCTTTTAGTGAGTCTGGCCCCATCTGCATCATCTATTAGGCATTTGGGCCACTGCAAATCACACTATCTGCATAATCTATTAGGTATACAATTGTTTATCTACTCTGCTACTCTCTATAAAGTCCCAGACTTTATCATAGATACTTGGAACTAGTGCCAGGAGTATATAAGACTATAGGTAGCTCAGATGTACCTTAGTCTTGATATTGAACAATTATCACTGTGATCTACTATTTCTTTTATGCTTGCCATTTCTGTCTCTCTTCATGCTTGCCCCTATGAATACTTGTCTAGCACACACTACTTTGACTAGCACGCACTATGCTACTTATCAAAACTCTGGTCTCATCAAAGAACTCCATCCTCAACTTAACCTTCACCTAACTCCAATTCCTGAACCTCAGGGCAAGCTGTTTAACTTTAGACTTGCCCATTTTGACTTTTCCATGCTTTGGAACACCTTCCAGAGCTATTGACACCCTGAGCACACGTAATTTGGCACTCAAGTCTACTTCATAAGGGCATTGCTTCTTGAAAGAAGCTCCTGGGTCAGCGAAGCTTGACAGTGTCAATACACCTTAGTTAAAGCCCAGGAGTTAGGCCTAAGCCCCTATTGACTAGAGCTAGAATAATACTAGTTAACATCAAAAGGCAAGTAGTAATATGGGACTATGGTGTAATGATAATATGTCATGCAGGTTTAAGCCCTGCTAGTTCTAGTTTTTCTGAGGTTGTCGGTTCAATTCTCTAAAAGTGTTACATTGCTTTAGTCTAAACTTGTTTGGCACACACTCTATTTACTGGCATACATGACACACACTCACACTTACTTCAGTCTCATCAAAAAACCTTCTCCTTGATTCAACCTTTCATTCCAAATTCAATTCCATCAGTTCCAGAGCAAGTTGTTAAATCTGGAACTTGCTCATTTCACTGTCTCATGCTCCAGACAACATTTCAGAGTACTTGACACCTTAGTACACATAATTTGGCACTCAAGTCTGCCCCATAAGGGTGTTGCTTTCTGAAAAGGCCCCCAAATCAGTGGAACCTGATAAATAAGATGTTTGTATAATAGGCTGCCTAGAGTCAACTATAGCTGTCCAACTGTAGCTGCACATTGGATGACTTGTCAAGGGCACTGCCATTTAAAAATAGTCAATCTGTCTGGTTATGCCATCTACAACTGCAAAGCCAATACCAAAAGTTAGATTCTTCAGGTTCTAATAAATAGTAAGTTTTTGTATTATACATCATCCAATATAAGTACTTGATATCAATTATCAATAATACCTACACATGGTCTGCTGCTTATGTAGGCATCCATATGAATGAGTGCCATTTCCAATGTACATATTTCCAAGGGAAAAAAGTTTGAGACAATGGAAAATACCTTTTTCTAAGGCAAAAAGTTGCCAAAGAAATGGCATGACACACTTCTTTGTCACTTTTTCTGATGAAAACAGATTCTGGTGCCAGCAGTGATGACAGTAAAAACTGAAGACATTTTTTCCACATATAGTCCTCAATCTATTCTAGGTCTGGGAAATAGAAAAATAGATCTTAGATGTGACACACAATATTGAAGAACTAAGTTAATGCATTGCAAGTGCAGTGTGAGATGATACACTGCTGGCAGTCAAACATGTTTCCTTGGAAAAAAGTGATTGAGAAACCTGTCAACCAGTTTTCAAATGAATTGTTCTCAGAAAATATGTAAGCAGTTTCTCTTGCAAAATTTTAGGAAATTAAATTTATATTTCTCAATTATTTCCAAAATAAGAATAACAACTTTTTTCAGCCTTTTTCTGCAAGAAACATAATGAAAAACATAATAATATTACCATTGAGGTTTCTGTGAGATAAAGAACAACTTTTTCCCTTAAAAACAGGGATGTAAACCTTTGAACTATCTCTTTGTATGTTTTTCTTGTAAATCTCTGCTCTCTCAAGGTAAAATAATAAATTTTTACAAGAAAAACATATAAAGAAATAGTTTAAAGGTTTACATCCCTGTTTCTAAGGGAAAAAGTTGTTTTTTATCTCACGGAAACCTCAATGTAATATTCATTATGTTTCATGTGGAAAAAAACTCAAAAAAAGTTATCATTCTTACTTTGAAAATAGTTGGGAACACTGCTGGGGCCAGAAAATGTTTCTAAAAGAAAAAGAGTCAAAAAAACCTGTCATCTGTTTCTTGGCCAGCTTTTTACTGTAGAAACAGACAAATTTCCTTTGTTCAAAAACTTTTTCCATCAGAAATTAACACATTGAAAATGACATAACAGATTTCCTTTTGACTTTTTCTTAAGGAACACAATTGAGTGCCAGCAATGGAAATATGAATTTAATTTCCTAAATTTTTCTAAGAGAAACTGCTTACATATTTTCCAGAGACAATTCATTTGGGAACTAAGTGACAGTTTTCTCAATCACTTTTTCCAAAGAAAACACATTTGGCTGCCAGCAGTGCTTCCAATCAACTGTATCCCAAATTAACATCATGACTCAAAAGAAAGCCATCAAGCTCTTCTTGAAAACTCCATCGAGTAATGCTAGAAGAGGGAGATTACCACTTACACAGGCTTTAGCGCGAGTGCCGAGGAGCAACGAACCACTTCAGGTGAGTTGCCAGCGGTTTAGCCAGAAACGAATGACTAGGCCTAGTTCATCATGCAGGGAAGGTATCCGATACGACCTCGGAAGGGTAGCACAATGTATACTGATGCCGTCTCATCGATTAGGGCTTGGACCCGAAAATGAAATGAGAAGAGAGAAGAACGATTAAAATAGGGCTTAACATGCATGAGCTTCTCACTGCAGGGTAAGACAAAGCGGCACGAAAGAACTGATATTTAGAACACTTGATCCTGCTAAGTTATCAAAGATGGTCGATGGGTTGCCGTAAGACCTCTATGGCCAGCGTCCTTGTTTTCCAGATGTCATACATAGTGTTGATACTTTAGCGATACCATATGGAATCATTCTTATTCGAATGATACGTGACGTTGCAAAAAGAAAGTTTTAAGCTTGGGGCATTGTGATTAGATTTACCTTACATTTTACTTGCAACAGAGGTGTATTGTCAACGTGTGTTCCTGCAGACCGTAGTCGCATCAAGACCTACAGTGCTGGTCAACATTATCATTAAATGGGTGAAATAGGACTTGCAAAGATCGTGATCGTCCTCCTGGAGGTGACGAGATATGTGTCCATCCAACCAGCAGCCGGAATATGGGCAATGGAGAAATGCAAATGTTCTTGCTAGTGTGAGGTGCGGCAAGAAGCCGCTGTAACATGAAAATCATCAGTTTTTATAGACTGACACCAATGCTGGATGCTCACCTTGCACCTTTTTACAGAGCCTTTAGTGCTATGATGACAATTTATGATCCAGTTCAAAACAGACTTATATTCAGTCAAAAGCTGATGGCTGACACCGCTTCCTTCGAGAACGATTGCGAAGTGGGGGCATGAGTTCGTCGTTGGGTCCAACATCTTAGCAGACGTAACCACTAGGGGTGCAAGCACCTTGGTATATAAATCTTGACAGCATATCCAACTGGGGAACGACAAAGTGTGGCAAGATACAAACCAAAATTCTGCTGGGTGTCTGGAGACATGACGTGACTGGCGTGACCTGTCACATACTACATGCCTATAATATTAATCCGTCTGGTCGCTTGGAATCGTGGTGTATCGTCGACGTATCTGTATTTTCTGCGACGTCCGGGATCTTCTTAGATCCATAAAGCGCGAAGAGAGCTAACCTGTTGTATGTCCGGATTGTTCACAACTTGTTTCTCGTTCCTGAAGTCCTCAAGGGCACCTGACCATGACCAACTGATTCCATCGCACCCACGGAAGGATCTATCGGAATCGTGTGTTTTCTGCCACGTCTCATCAAGAAACGGATTCATTGGTGGCATGGGAGGTATTTGCCCGGCACAGGCGATGTATCGCGAGAAAACTGATTATCTTTTCAAGAACAGCGACTTTATCGCTGTTAAGGATCATCATTAAGCAGCCAAATACCATGTTCAGGTCATTCCGAAAACACATATCGGTGTGTTGTAAGAGTTTTTTGGTTTGACGATCGAAGCTCACTCACCTTGAGGATCGGTCGAAGAACTGCGAAAAATCTGATCTTAATTTAGGTGTGTTCATGGCAATCGGTACTATCTTTCATTTGGAATTTTCATTCTCCTGCCCAGTGAGAAAAATGTCTGAAATTGGGCATATCCTTCTTGAGAATCACAAGTTACCGTCCACAATGCGTAGGTACGCTATTCTCCGAATGGTGGTTCAAGGATGATTAACTGCTGCGCACATATAGATTGAGATTCCATATTCCACCTCATGATTCTGTCAACCATCTTCACTTGCATGTGATCGGTCCGCCGTTCGAGTCCGTCCGGAAAAGCATCAAATACCCGATAATTTCTTGTGGAGGTATTTATCACAAAGGCTTTGGTTGGTTTGATGAAGTTTGTCAGACAGTCAAAATTCTCGAAATCGATAGACGCGTTAGTGTGTGGCCATGTTGAAAACTCATCGCATGGGCTCAGAAATAGAGAGACAGCTCAAGGGTATATGGGAGCTGCCAAGTAGGACCTGTTGTTTGCTGTGCTATCTTTGTCTTTCACCCACCGGCAGGTCGTAGTTTTGCCGATTCTCAATTTGGCGGCTTAACGGCCGTCAGCGTGCTCACGGATGCAGATTCGGTATAGAAATGGTATATCACTTGCAACAGAGTGTATTGTCAACGTGTATTCCTGCGGACCGTGAACTTTATCTTTTTACGTGATATATGATAACGTTGGTCTAGACGAAGTGATGATGCGAACCTTTCGACATCTACAGAACGCTTCGCCACCACGAAAAAAATGGTAATCCGAAGTAGAGCACTTGTCCGCCCATAAGTTGTTTCTCCTAGGTTCGTGCTCACCTGACTGCCGCTCAAGTCTCAATCACTATGGATCAAATTTGGAAAACGAGAAATACCAATGACATTAGGTGTGAGCACCTCGCGAAGAATGTTATGAGAATTGCATTACAAATTATCCTCACATTGGTGCGCTATTTTAAGACCCTGACCCTGGCTTCTTAAAAGTGTATTTTGGGACATGGCATGTCCCGATTCATTTGATCTTCTCTGACGCCCGATAAATCATGTATCCTAGGACGTGGGAATTTCGAGACCGTTCGGTTCATCGAGCCGAACAACATCCCCATTCGTTGAGCCCGTTTGTTATGATAGACTGACGATACAGATTTCCGAATATATTTCTCGTAATGTGGACTCTCACCGAGCTGGTTTCTGATTTTGGTGCGAAAGGTCGGTTCTTATGCGCCTTGACCCCACTCCTTTCCGGTATTGACTCATCCCATGGCTCTTGAGTGTATAACACCCAAAAGCTGAGTGGTTTTCGTCTAGTATTCTTGTGAGAAACATCAAGGATCCTGGATTATAAAAGCCCTATGGTTCAAACCTGCCTTGACTGACCTGCGCCAGGATGATCAAGTTTACTTCCTGCTTCTCTGCCCTTCTCTTTCTCAAGTTCTCTGTTGCTGCTCCAGCTGCGTCGTCGGCTGTAATGAGCGCGGAGAGCTCGGGGACCAGCCTTCCCATTCCATCTCCCTCGACAGCTGCTAGCAGCATGATTGACAGCGCCACCTCTCTTGCAACTCCTAGCACGGCCCTTCGCCCTAGTTCTACGGGTGTGACTGTACCGTCGGCCACATTACCTGTAATTTCCTTGGATCCCAATGAACCCTTGACCGGGAACCTTGAGCCCATGCGCGGTTCCCTCGGCGCTCCGCTCTTGGGTCCCACTGATACAGAAATAGTGGAGCAGAATCCTGACACACAAGCGCCTCCCACTACCGACCATGGTTCAATGTGAGTATAGTTTCTGAATTCAATCAGAATGTGCATTCAGACTGTGTATAAGCGATAATGCCAAGTGGCCTTTCAGCCTGAGTCACCAGAGACTCCAAACCGGTGGTTGGGCAAGAAATCAGAACGGTTGGCAGTCTCGTCTCGTCGACATGAATCCCACTAACAATCTCACAGTCGGCCAAATGCCATTCGCCACTGGTATTTCTTTCGTCCGTACAAAAAATTTCGGCCTGACCTTCGTTCTTCAGAGATGGCAGGTGTGAATATGCGGTTGGAACCTGGTGCGGTCAGGTGCTTAAGAGAGATCATCGGTTCATTCACATTCTGATGGACCACTCTTAGAGAACTTCATTGGCATAAGACCTCCGAAGTATGTTTGGTAAACCTTATCTGTTTTCTGTTATATTCAATTAACATTGTGTAGTGGGCGTACATCCTCAAAGTGAGTCAAGGGACTATAGATTTATGTCTACTGATTGATTTTGCGAAGGGAAAGACACAAGTAACATCTGTTGATTCCATGGGACGAAACTTTATTTCGACTGTTGTATGTCCTTTTCACTCGAGCCAGAAGTTTTCTTCAATTCTTTTCTCCTCCCAGGGCGCCGGCGATCTTTGGTTCTTCCCTCCTGGTATGCCACATTCCCTTCAAGGAACCGACGACGACCCAGAGGGTACCGAATTTATCTTGGTTAGTGGATTGTTACTTTTGCTAGTCATCTCACCCAAATACGTATCTAGGTCTTTGATGATGGTGAATTCAGCGAGGATTCAACATTTTTAGTTCGTAATATATTCCTTTGTGAATAGCACACATTAGACTTGACTTCAGGTAACCGATTGGCTTTCCCACGTCCCAGTTGAGGGTAGGTGGCCAAATCCAGTTTCTTGATGAAAAGACTCTAATATTCTGCCCTCAGTGCTTGAAAAGAACTTGCAAGTGTGAGTCTAAAGTCTCTTGTTGATCTTCTGGTTCCCACGTCCCCTTTCACACAGCAATGCATCCGCTCTCGCAGGAATTCCCGCTGAGGAGCTCTACATCTTCCCGGCAGGTAATCAATTCCTAAATACGAAAGCTCCTTTACAAACGTCGTGTAGCACTTCCCGGGCCAGATAGTGATGGAGTTAAAAGCCCACAAGGAACTGTTCCGCAATCCTTCACTTTCCCATTCTCTCAGGTCAATGCTACGCAACTTTCAGGTGGCAGCATCAAGGTTGTCGATTCGTCCACTTTCCCCGTCTCTACAGCAATCAGCGCCGCAGGTGGGTGAAACTGCTTCGAAACATATAATTAGTCCTGATGGGCTGTAATAGAGGTTACTGTCAATCCTGGTGCGATTAGGTGAGTAGATGAATTTAGTTTTTGCACTATCGACTAACCTCAGCTAGGGAGCTCCACGTGAGATTTTGCGCTTGTCAGAACTTGCGTAGGGGTATTGATGATACCTTAGTGGCATCCTACCCAAGATGAATGGAGCTTCTTCCTGTAGGTTCTGGCAGCCTCCCACTCGTACAATTTTTGACTGGAGAGAATTCTAGTGAGGGCACAGGTCGTATGACCATCTTCGGTTCTCAATCGAATGCCAGAACTTTTAATTTCCAAGTGAGTCGTAAGCGTCGGACCTGGACTTCTGTGCATCACTTACGAATTGACAGGCGGGAGACATTGGTGGGCAAATAAATTATGTGATTTCTGACCGCCCTATTCATTCCCTTCCTTTCGTAATGAAGGTTATGTTCCCGCGACCTTTGGTAACGTTATCTGTCATATTACCTCATTTTTATCCTTGACGGGCTGTGAATAGGGCATTATGTTGAGAATACCGGGAACACGACACTCAGGTTCTTAGAGATCTTCAAGTCAGGTAATTGAATATCTCTCTATACTACATCCTTCAACTTGTCTCTGACGCGTACGGATCTTGTCACAGACGTATTCCAAGATATCAGTTTGGCCCAGGTACGAATGGCAATTTGATTGTTATGTTTCAGGATTCTGACAGATCCATGACCCTAGTGGCTCGCATTGACACCGCCCACGCTAGTTCAAGAACACCTTGGACTTCCCCTTGACGTTATCAACCGATTGTCCAAGACGAAAGGCTTTGTCGTTGGATGAGAGGTCTTCCAGTGAAACCTATCGATGTAATTGTAACTTATGTAGAGTAGCCCATGACCCTTATGACAAAAGTTTGAATGTCACTGAATCCCTTTCGCGCCAATGTTTTTCCGGGTTTCGGCACAATTACCCCGTCCTCTCTCCAAATTAATCCAGGACTCGTGTGATATGTACTCCAGTATGCGTGCGAGCATGCGGCATTGTCAAGCCTCCTGCGTGAGTATTTTGAAAATGATCACCTTCAAACATCGTGTCATATATATAGCGTGGCCGCGTCACCGGACATGGGTAGCACACCAACAATGAGAAGCTCTGAGAAAAACGGAGCTTAATGTACCTTTATCGGCATTACATGAACCCAATGGTAATTTATATATAGCTTTAAGACAAATTTATGGGAGAAAACTGTGGCAGTTCTAAAAATATATCTGGGGATTCTTGGGATATCTGATCCTACCAATGAGAAACGTTCCGATGTATCGTGGCATTGAACCTGCACAGGAACCAACATTAGGAACTGGTGAGAAGAAGAGGGCGGGGCAGAAATAGAACGATCCATCCATGTGGTGAATGTATTCATAGTGACCAGCGAAGCGATTGTGTCCTGCGGTTTGTTAGATGGAACGGGCTTATTTGACTCAGAGTGAGAAGGTTATTCTTTCAGCACATGATAGCATCTGACATTGATCCTAGGATATCGTTTGTTTGTACGATGTGCCGGTCAGGTGATAGAAAATAGAGTCAGGTCGGCAGGCAATACTAGTACTAGTCAGGAAAGAAGAAGAAATTCATTGTGGCTCTTGGAGTATATCTCACGGGCCAAGGCTCATCAATGTGGTCATGAGGCCTAACGAGTCGATATGCTTTCCTTACAGAGAAATACAGTTCCAGGGCATTCAGTCGCCCTGTGTTGGAATTCGGGCGAGCATCCGTCGGAATGATTGGAGCACACTGGCAACCATCAAAAACCATGAAATAATACACGCGGTGCAGGGATTAGCTTTGTTGACATAGCTCTGACAATCAATCAGCTAATTAAACACGAGATGAGACTCGGACCTTGGACACGATTTGAACGAACGATGGAGACTCCGAGTCTTTTACGTCGTGATGCGCTGCAGCGTTGAAGAAGAGTTGATCTCGCAAGATTATTGGCCGAGGTTAAGTGGAGTAGTTTATCGCGGCTCAGACAGCAGTCCGCCGTCAATAGCCTTTTTCATCCACGGCATGTATTTTAATAACTGGTCTTGACAGGAAACGTCGTTTCAGTCTGCTGAAGTGATGTCAATCCACTTATGCATTGACCTGATAGATATACATACGACCACAAGGGATCTGTCATGGTTCGATCTTACACCGCGCACTTCAAAGCCTTTGGAATTGTACTGTCAACCTTGTATGTGGTCGCCACTGAGCGGAATGACTTGAAGACGAAAAGGATTCGTTTACCGTACCGATTCAACTCTAAAGCGCTTACTGGAATTAAATCATTGCCTATAGTGATGCAAGTTTTTAACGACCCTTCCAGTCAACGGTATCCCAAATCAACGTCGCGACTAGAAAGAAATCCATCAAGCTCTTCTTGAAAACCCTATCGAGTAATGCTAGAAAAGGGAGATTACCCCTTCCACAGGCTTTAGCGGGAGTGCTGCGGGGCAACGAACCAATCCATGTTAGTTGCCGACGGTTTGGGCAGAATGGAATGGCTAGGCCTAATTCATAATGCGGGGAATTGTATCTCGGATACGACCTCGAAACAGTATCACAACGCATACTGATGCCGTCTCATCGTTTATGGACCCGAAAATGAAATGAGAAGAGAGAAGAACGATTAAAATAGGGCTTAACATGCATGAGCTTCTCACTGTAGGATAAGACAAAGCGGCACGAAAGAACTGATAATTCGGACACTTGAACCTGCTAGAATATGAGATGGTCGATGGCGATGCCAAGGTGCGGTTAGACCTCTGTGGCCGTCGTCCTAATTTCTGGATGTCATGCATAGTGTTGATACTTCAGCGATAGCATATGGAATTATTCATGTTCGAACGATACATGACGTTGCAAAAAGAAAGCTTCCAGCTTGCCCGGGGCGTTGCTTTTGTGATCAGATTTACGTTGGATTTCACGTGACCGAACTGCCGGCCCTCAACAGGTCCGCTTCAAAATGCGGAAAATTTTCTTCTTTACTCTCATAATCCATGTCCTGTTCACCGTTCCGCGCAACGAACTCGTGACTCATATTGTCACTCCGAGACGTGAGTCTTACATTCTCTATTGGTTTCTATGCCTTCGACAGGATGATATTTTCCAATTTACCCTCGAGTGTCTCCGTCTTTACCTAGACTGGACACAATGTGTTTTTCTTGTCATAGTTACACTGATCGGTTTCTTTTAAATATCCAAGTCTCCTTTAGCTCTTCATACTCATAATCCTTTTGTAGGGCCTCCAGCTCTTTGACCAACGTACATGGGAGATGGATGGGTCGAACGTCCGGATTGGGATAAGGGTAAGCTTTCCTTTCTTTGTTATCTGCCATCAATCTCCGCTCTGTCAGGATGAATTTAAAATCATTCAAACTAGAGTATAAGAGAGCCAACGGCTCGATGCTTTTACTTTATATCTGTCAATCCACTGATCCTTTTTTCACTCTCGGTTTCTTAATCCGACCTTAGGCTCATTTTCTTTCCCACAGTGCTCTTGTTCACCATTCCCTGAACACATCTCAATCACCGTCTTCGCCCTCTGTTGTGATGGTACGCATCTCGAACAGTACTTCATATTTGATGATAAAAAAGGAATTACCGCCTGAGCCCTTCTTCGGAAGGTTTTGACGACAATTCCATGGCTGTTTTTTTACTTTTCTGATCCTTCTCTTGTTCTATTATGAGATGTCATTACTTACCGTTCAGCAGGTCTTCCTCGCCGATACCTTGATTCATAATGATTGTGCATGGGTGTTTGGACTTCCTGTTGGATGGTGAGTATGCTAGAAACCTTTGCCCTTCTTTCATGATGCTTTATCACGACGGTCTTCGTATTATAACTGCCGAAAAGGCCCGCCACAGCTCAAAACTTCGGGCAACCCAATCTGATCTCTTCTCAAATGATTCTTATCCACTTACTAATGGTCGCTCTCATGACAGGGCCTGCTGATTTCTGCTATCGTTCTGGCACGGAGTCTGTCAATGCCGTTTTTTTGGTTTTAACAAGCACTGGTGAGTCCAACGGTCTAGTCCTCTTTCGCATTCGTGCCTGTCTTCACTTTGATGAAAAATATGCAAAAAAATTATCAACTAGAAGCTGTTGCTGAGCTTTGGCTTTGATTTTCATATGCTGTTCTTTCTGACTTTGTTCACTTGGTGTTGTGACACAATGTTGATTATACCATGTTTAGTTTGTCGGGGCATGTGTTTTATGATGTTAAATCTGCATGAAACTTAAAGCTTTTCTATTGCATGTACTTGAGGCATTTATCATCGTCGTTCTCGTTTGAATGTCTGAATATGACTGTTGGTTATCCTTTCCCAGGGGTAGAATCGCTTCCTAAGATGTAAATTTCCTTTAAACTTTCTTCATCAAAAATTGGCATGTTTACATAACGAGGGATTTCATGGTCGTTGTGTGACATTCATGAAGATCATAATGTCCATCAACATCGTCGAACTATCGTGTATAACGATGCACCAAATTCGGATGCTACGCCCACTGTGTCGGGATTCCCGATCAACTCGTAATCGTGCGCTTCTGTGATGCCGAGATAAAAAGAGTCGGTACCAATATGTTGGGCTGGGCTTTGACAACCGAGAATAGAGAGAAGCTTTCAGGGATTGACGCTGATACGTCGACAGAAATTCTCAGATTTACTTGGCGCAAGTACATAGATGGTATAGTATTAATATCCGTACCGATGATGTCTATTTCGGATAATTCTATAACCCCCGAAGGTGGCGAGCCGTGAATTTAGGTGATGATTAGTTTAGCGTAATATACACTTGAGGTCTTTGTATGGTATCTCATATCACGCTTGTTACATTGAGACCTACACAACCTTCGCTTGCATCGTAGTGTTCATGGCCACTACTCCATCCTCATGCGCCGCGTAATCATTCCTTTATCTTCCGATGTTATCCTTGCCTCACACCTATTCCGTGTCGAAGCACGCGTCGCTTGGCACTACAGACGCGGGAGCAGCGCGTAACTTGCTGACCGTGTCTGCTTGAGGACGTATGCACAAACGCGGTCATCACATGACCTGTGACATGCTTGTGACGTGCTTCTCGTCAGTTTCTGACTGAACCATCGTGTTCTATCCGAAACGCTTCCTCTTGAATTGTTGTAGAACTGCTTCTTGTGACGGCCCATCGGTGCTCAAAGATATATATGACGCGTCTGAGTGCGTCTGGATACGCGTTTGATGTACTTATTTATAGGTCAATGGCTATTTCTCGACACCGATATCCTAATTTGAGAATCTGGCTCCGACAATTTCTTTCAATAAGATTTCTCAAAGGATTGTTGTAGCTGTTTTAGCTGCTTACTCCCTTGTTAAGTGAAAATAAGGATTTTTTTCTAAATTTGTCACCCTGTGTCACGATCTGGTCACACGATGACCGCGTTTGTGCTTGAACTTGTCACCAAGTCCCCTTCAAGCTTATCAACTGGAAATTGGGTGAATAACTTTCAGAGGGTTGACAAAGAGCATTATACATCTATGTTCATATACTTGTTACCCAAAAGCATGCCAAGTCATGGCCAAATACTGTAGCAGTTGCGGTTTTTTGACTGAAATCTGTCATTACGATTCTTGACAGCGGTCCGCAAACTCCGAGCTCCATAAAAAGGCATAAAAAGGGATCGTTCGCCCTTTACGCGCCTTGCTCTTCCCCACCACTATCTTTCGTATATCATGAGCGCGCGAACGCCCTTTATGCCGATTCCTCGCCCTCCTACACGTGTTTCTTCTCAGGAAGAAGCTCAGACTGCTGCTGACCCTCCTTTCACGGTCGATCCTAGTAGTCCGCTCAACGTCTCTGCTCTGTCGAAGGCCCAGCTTGAATCTCCTTCTCAGGTGGACACTACGAAGAATTTCTCTCTTAGTGGTGAAGCTCGACCACTTAACACTTCGTCGTTGTTGAGGGGTAGGAACTCTGCTCAACCAGGCCAGAACCAAAACTCTATGCGACGGCCTTTTCAATTTGCACCAGAAAAGACTCCCATTAGGCCTGGAACTGCTGATCCTCGTTCAAAACCAGTTCAAGGAATGAATCGCAGCAATTCTCTAAAGATAATCGCTCCAGTTCCACGTCAAGCGCAGCCTCGTCCATCTTCGCCCAGTCTCTCCACCAACTTAGCTTCTGGTGTCTTTACGTCTAGTGCTCCTCAATCAATTTTTCGGATGCCAAACTTGCCCGCTTTGACTCCGAACGACATTCAGTCCGAGAACGACGCGCATATAACCAACTCAACTCTCGGATTCTCTTTCTCCAAACCTCATGCCCCTCCTGACATGGAGAAACCTCAACTCCCTAGCCCTCCAGACTCACTTCGGCTTAGAAATGCGCGTAGTTATGCCGAAAATGACCTGGAAATACTGCCACCACCGTTTACTCTCAACTTCTCGAACTCAAATCAAACAGGCCCTCAACGTGTGCTTCTCAACCCCGACGGGACACGTGGACCACCTGTCGACCATGTTTCCATGCCTGATAATATGCAACTGACTTCAAATAGATCCAATTCTTCACTACTCAAACGTCCTCATCCCAACAGCGAACTCGACTCGGAGCATCATCATGACGTGAATGACTCTAAGCGATACAGGAAGGAAGGCGTCAGTAAACTTCTTCTCGTGGTTATCTAAACTTACCTTCACCTATCTATCGATCTATAAGGATGGATATCAGCGAGCGAAATCCATTACTTCCCACATTTCAAGCCCAAGCACCGTTTCTGTCCATTCACACACCTCTGACCATTTTACTCACCCAACATACGAGCATTCTCATCAGCCTATGAGTCCGATGGATGGCAATAGTAACTATTCCATGATGAATACTTCAGCCGGCCTCACTCGACTTCTGGGGTGTGAGGTTGATGCCTATGTCGAGGAGCATGCTGAGCAGTACGAGAGGGCCGTTGAGAGGTGGAAAGGTTGCACGATGGAGGAGTGGATTGCAGGTGCAGAAGGTACGCTCTCTTCTGACTTTTGCATTCGAAGGCAGGCTGTACCTCCTCTCCAAGAACAAACTGCGCGCTACACCAAGGTTCTTGACTTCGCAAGTGTTCTTTCATTATCTTTACCGATGGGTACTTACGTCGTCATGACCTTAGGTGAAGGATCACATGACGTCTGTCCTTCCTCTTCCTTCCACACTCTATGTCTTGAGCGTGCCAATAACCATTCTAGGTCAAAAACGAGACTCTTCGCCAACTTGGACGCCAAAGTCGACGGACACAAGAGTATACTAGCTGAAAGGGAGAAAGCTCTTGAAGGAGTCAAAGCACGACTGGTGCAGGAGAGTGTACATGTCTTGGGACATGCATGCTGAACGTAGAGAGAGTTCTACGCGTTTCTTACTACTGTAATTGTTCAGTTCGATCGAGATATTGAAGCTGTATGATCTGGTCTTTCACCGTGTCTTTCTAACTCATTAATTCCACTCGGATTGGGGTGTTCCCCCGTCCAAAAATACTGGACAATGACCATAATGCATATTCTGCGCTTCGACATTCTTAAGATACTTTATGAATAGTGCCAGTTAGGTACAGTCAGGAAGCATTTCAACCTGTTCGTAGTTTACTAACCTACTCGACCCCTCTACTGAGGTAAGTTCGAAGAGAGGACGCTTCCTTATTATAACGAGTGATTTACGATGCTTCATCCTTCAGCTGGTAACATGATATCTTCTCTGTGGATACAAAGGTAGGTTTTTCAATGATTAAATATCGCATTTGTATTAGGAAGTCAGTTAAAATGGCATTACAGGCCGCTGGTAGGTGAGTAGTAAGGATATACATAAAGCAACGATGAAGAGCTTATTCTAACACACGTCCATCGTCCGTCCGAAGACCTACATGTCGATATATCTGCCATCTGAAAGGTACCGAATTGTGGGTATGTTCAGATTCAGAATCTCCCTGGATTTCAAACTTGTGGATAACATGTCGCGGAAGGCATCGGCCGATATAACACTGTCACCCTCAAACAGCGAAGGCTCGGAATATTGAAGGATGCACAGGACTTTGAACGACTGATTCTTGACTGCACAGTTCTGCTCTGCCAGCTGAGCTTCTCCATCTTGCACAGAAAAAACCTTTACGAAGCCGGCAGCATGGAATGAAGTGATCCGTAGCTCCTCCAACGAGTCCAGTTCACCTATTCGCTTCCATTCGGCGTCAGTAAGCGTAAAATTATGGTAAGAGATGTCGAGGAATTGCAAGTATGAATAGCCTTTAGTAAACAATGTTTGTAAGATAGCTGCTCTGGCTCTGGGCTCTTCGTCACGAAAACTGGGCGCTTTTATAGCGTATCGCTCCTTCTCATGAGGTTTCGAGGATATCCAAGCATGAATTATCAAATCTTCTTCTTCATCTATCTTCCGTATTCGAAGAGAGCGTATTGGATGCTCGGCTGACGTTTTTTGGATAATGGAAGCCAGTAATTGGATATCATGAAGTTGTGCTTCAGTATCGGTGACCTCTGTGGGGTGGCAGTCGATCTTGATTCTTGGGCTGAGTCTAAAGGCAAGGCGGCCAAGCAACTGGACACAACCACGTAGACTGGATAGAATCTTGAGATGCTTCAGTTCTGGTAGATTCACGGTTACAGAGTCAAGCGATTCTTCGTCGGGAACAAAGACACAGTTGAGTATTAATCTTCGGAGATGAAATGAATGACTGAGAGCTTCGAGGATCTCCTTGGTGGATAGGAAAGATTCTTGTCCCAAGAACACTTCAGCAATCTCGAGGGATGCCAGGTTGACAGTTATGAGAGGACGCCAATTCAATTCGCAACCGAGAAGAGACAGGTGCTTCAGTTGAGGAGCCTTCCCAGCAAACAACTTGTTTTCAATTGTATTGCTCTCTCTCATATTGTAAAAGCCCAAGTAACATCGCTTCAAGAGTGGTGCGGGAAACATCAAGCAACTCATCCACTCCAAGGGGAACGCTGAGACCACGAGTTCTTGAATCATGTCCAACTTCTTGAGAACAGATGTCAGGACCTTATCCTGTAGAGTCGAATACAAGAAATCAGGATTACAAGAGTGCACCACGAGCGGAATGCCTTCGGATCGTTTCATCTTCTGTTCAGCCCAGAAAAGAGGGTCATGAGAGCAATCGATTCTGTTCCAAAGGCGTCGATAATTGACTAGGATTTCTCGGATATCGTGACAGACATGTGTGATCGTGATCCATAAAGGAAGTCGAGACCACCGCTCGCAATCTTTAGATTTGGATCGAAGGTGTTGGACAATTTCCACAATGAGTTCTGGAGCGAGTCTTACTAGAGGGCTAAACGATCGATTGTATTTTCTCCTCCACTTGAGATCTGATATTTCGGAAAGCTTTATATACAGGGTGGCGGAATCATCATGATCTTCCCGTGTAGGCCTATCGTCAAGAATGATGGCTGCAGGCGATAAGCTATGAACTATTCAGTAACGGAAGGACCTTACCTGAGTCAAGTTGTTTATACATTGAGAATGTTTCCGAGGAGGAAGGCTGGGGTTTCTAAACAATGGATGGTGGCGTTTTCAAACGTTAAGATGCCGACCTTGGGGTTTTGCATCCATATTTATGTATGGATTCGGTATTTTCCGATAATTTCCATCTTTCAACTTAACCCAGAATAGATACGAGCCAGGCCAGGAGAACTCGCTGTCATATAGCGTGGCGTCGTGGAGTCAATTACCAAATCAAGCAGGCCACGTTCTGCCTCTGAGCAGGAATTAGTCAGAGTAACACACTGTGGTCACCTGAATCATCTTCATCAACGACCCATTGACGCGTTGCAATGTCTTTCGGGAAAGGATTCTTACGGGCGCCATGGTGGTAAGTCCCGGCGTGACGGAGTCTGAACTAACGATTCCATCTCCGCTTTGATCTTTTCTTTTTTGTTCAACCTTGGAGAGGGCGTATTTTTTTTGTTGAACCAATTATACATTGATATCGCTGTCGCGCCTTTTTGTCTAGATTTGCAGATATGCGGGTGGCTGCAGATAAAGCGCATCGACAAGCTTCATCGCACCAGGGGTGACTTAGAGTAATTGATTTCGTTCGACCTCACTTGGATATACAGCACGACAAATGACGATAGCCGTCAACTGGGACGGGAAAATAAGTCCAGGTTGCCTCTTTATCAATCTGACAACTTCTAATGAAGAGCGAGCTATACACAAGGCACTGCACGACGCCGATTGAGCTTAGCGCTCTCGATGTTATGAAGTGTAAAGTCGTGATAGATCCGAATGGCGCGTCGTGAGCAAATACTTGACTACGTAGACATTCGACAAATAACGATTGATACAACAAGTGAGTGTTTCTCTCGTCTTCAGGGCCAAAGCGCTCCTCATTTTGATCGATGTTCTTAGCGTACGACAGCAGTACATGGTACCAGGAATTTTTTAACATTCCGTCTCCACACTTCACGACGTCGGTGTCGCAAAACGGGTTGTTGTCGCGGGAGTGGCTGCGCTTTTGGGTTACGCCGATGTGCGACTAGTGTGATGACAGCTGTGACTCATCGTCCATCTGTCCCATACCTCACTGCATGGTAGCAACTTACGGATTTCTTCTATCATGACCCAAACATTTCACACTACGATCCAGGAGTCGTAGGTCCAAGACGTCACGTCGAGACGTGGGCGGTTCAACATCTGGAACCGCGGCTCGAGAGAAATCGAGAGAAATAAATTTTATCACAACGGCTAGACCCAACGCCACTCAGTTTTGCATGTAAGTGATGTTAAACACACTAGGTGCTCGCTTGTAACTTCCCTGCACGTTCCTAGTTCATCTCACGCCAGGCACGATCCTGAACCACCAGGAACGACAAGTCATGAATGCTGAGCGCTGAGTACCAAGGGCTGACTAGGACTGCCCATGAAGTTTGGAGTCTAACAATGAATATGACTATGAGTGGGTGGAATCACAACTGTCCTACTAAATGGTCGCCGCACTCGACATCTGGTCTCCCTAAATGAAAGTTATGAGTGCGCATGGTCCGTACATCGACGGTGACTACCCAGTGATGTGGTCGCAACAAGCAGAAGTCATAATATCATTCACTACATGATCAATCATTGGTCGTACGGTCAGGCACGGATTTTAATTTTTAGCTCCTTGGCCAGGCAGCCTTCTCAGGGTCTGCTAATTCGCTTCCGCCCATTAAACGCTCCAAAGTTGTTGGTGCTTCCCTCTCCCGTACTTCAGGTGAGCTCTTTAACACTCTAAGTGAGCTGGGTATCTATTTGAGGCCCCACAGTGACGGTTACTACGTGCCATGCAAGGAAACATCTCTGCCACATCTCATATCCAGGGTCCAAGGAACACCGTTAGCCAAACCGTACGACATTATACTTGAATTTAGAATTCCATTTGGAGACGCAGAGGACGTCGCCTATAGTGCGCGACTTATGACAGTGTTCATGACAGCTTTATGTATCCAAATCCAGAAGTAGGAGAAAAACGCTATAAAGACCAGGAGTCCATATCTCTCTAAGCATCAATTCAGCAAATCGCTCTACTTCTTCCAACCACAGTCAACATGTTCGCTCGCCTCTCTGCTACCGTTCTTCTCGCTCTTCCTTTGCTCGCTGTGGCGACCTGCAGTTCTGGAAGCGAGCAGTGTTGCCGCAGCGTTCAAGAAGTAAGTAGACGGACAATTGCTCTGACTTACTGCCTTGCTAATGTGTTCTTGGTAAGGCTGGAAGCGATGGTGTTGCTAATCTCTTGAAAACCCTTCTCGGCGTTGACGTCCAGAGCATTACTGGCCTTGTCGGATGTACGTTTATCGTTCGTGACAAGGGATTATCGGTCTAATAGAATTTGTTGTAACAGTGTCATGCGGTCCTCTCTCTGCAGGATGCAGCCAGCAAGCAGTTTGCTGCTCGGACAACCACTTCGTCAGTCTTGAGACTCGTCTATCTCTAATAATGTCGCTGATTCTTTCATCGTATAGAACGGTCTCGTCGCTCTTGGATGCACTCCTATCGGTGTGAATGTCTAGTTTCTGACATAATATGCGGATGATCAATTATTGGACTTTAACATAACTACGGTGGATGGTAATTTGTTTGTATTTCTCCGGGCTAGTTCAGTATAACTGCAATTGGCATCTATTTTTATCATTGTAAGCCAATCCAGGAAAAGCCTTCATTTCCAGAATAATTGCTTCGAGCAATACTGCAACGTCAGATTGAGTTGATATGTAGTATAGTGCGGTTACTTGAAATCGATCTTCTGGGGTCTTCGAAATCCCAACCAACTTCCGCTACAACTGAGACAAGAAACCCGATTAATTGTCTACGTTATTATTAAACAACGAACGAGCCTTCGAAGACGATTATCAAGGAGTGAAAACAGAACAACAGGAAACTAGTTGCAAAGCTTATAAAGACATTACTTGGACGACATAGCAGAAAGTAAAACAGGGTAACAATGACAATAAGACTCCACCTCGTTTACCTATCATCCTCCTCCTCCTCTTCCTCCATGTTCTTTACGCCCAGAATCATATCGCGAACTAACAAATCCATCCTGCGCATCTCCAAGATGGACTTCAGTCGCTCGGCCATTTCCGCCTTGCCACCCGTAATGAGAATTGCCGGATTTTTCACTTTATGAGCAGCGAGATTCCGTTGTAGTGCTGCAGCAGACAGTCGGGCGCAGACTCTGGGATGTACAACAAGAGGTGGGCGAGGATTGATTTCATATTGGTTGTCCAACTCTACTCAAAATTATAAAAAGAACGTAGACGAATAACAGCAACAAAAAGGATAGGGAACGTACCTTTAAGATAATCCATGCAGGACGAAGGAATCTCAATATCGATGACGCGTTCTTCATTGCGAACGGTACACGCGAGGCGACGAAGACCTTGCATCTGAATTCCGGTGTCCAGGATCGAGAGAAATGTAAGCTTGGCCAGGCAAATGATGGCGGGTATAGCATCGTCGTCGATGGCAGGGTTTGATCCGATAGAGAGTTGGGTCAGGGTATGCTTGAGAGGAAGGAGGAGAAAGATTCTGTGCAAATGTAAGGTCAAGACCCATACTCAAGTCGCCAGCATCACTCACGCTTCGTTGGAAATGGAAGTGTTGTCCAGCAAAAGAGTTGCAAGCCTGGGAAGGTGGTGGATATGCCTAAGGTCAGAGTCGTCGATGGAAACATCACGAATTGAAAGCTCGGTGACGAAAAGGAAGCTATTAGGTTGGTTGAATGCTATGTGTATGCGCATAATGTCAGCTCAAGAGACGCGTATTCGAATTTTCTTTACTGGGCAAGATGTCTCGAGAGAGATTGAGACCGCCTGGGTCTATCAGAGACTCGGTAAGTGTGATCCAGCAAACCTCGGAGCCTCTGAATGCAGCAAGAATACGAGAGCTCAGGTATCCTATCCGCTGTATTGTTAGTCTGGGTGGTAGTAGACAGATCTTCATACCGTTTGTACCGAGAAAGTCGATGATAGCCTGATGTGAAATGATAGGCAATCCGAAGAGTCGTTCTTTGAGTCTGATTCCAGGGAGCATGTTGTCCAAAACCTTGATGAATGCGCGAATATCTCTGTTCGACTCTGTGCCAATAGGCAGGCCAAACAGTCGCTCTGGGTACCTGTATTTTGTCTTCTGATCAAAAGCCTTGCGAGTCATCCCATACCTTCAAGATCCCGAACTCTGAGAGTCAACATCGATACAGCGTCGATATTCCCTTGGCCTTCAGAAGGAGCAGCTTTCACCGGAGATCCTGGATGACGCAGAAAAGAGAGTCTTTGACGCTTAACACTGACATCGAAAGAACTATCGTGAGCAGAGAGATCAGATTTCGCGTATTGAGGTGGGCCATAGATGTCACTGAAAGTGTCCCGCTTCCGCTTCTTCATAGCAAAGTATCCGTGGTCCCAAGTATCCTGTCTGTTCCCACGTTCCCAGCGAGGAATTGAATTTAAGAGAGGGCTATCTTCGTCACTTGAAAAAAGAGAACGAGTCGGAGATGGTTGGTTCCCAGTGACCTGGCGTCGACAGATAGTCTTTTCATAATTTTCTTCGTCAGAAGAGCTACCAGTATCCGCGAGGAGAGCATTCCGTAGAGCCTGAGCAAAAGACGCAACCAGACGTTTTTTTCGACGCGTTTGAATGTTAGAATTTGCAGGACGACCTGGGCCTTGAAGAGACTTGATATACGAAGCTGCAGGGATGGCTGGGCAGTAGAAAGGGTTATCAATATCAACAGACGGAGACACAAAGCGATTCATAGCAGGGCAGATGAAAATGGAGGTTGCGGACAGAGAGCACGTTGTCACTGTTTTATCGACACGCGCTGATTTAGGGCAAGTCAAGTCGTGTCGACTTCTGCCAATAACACAAACCGTCAATGGTACTTCATCATCTCCAACTCGTAAAGCTCAATGAATGGTGCAACCTTGACCACGATACCAGACGATTATAGGAAAGAACAGACCGCATTGATTAACAGTCAGGCCGAGTGAAAGCCCCGGCCCTTAAGTTGGAGTCCTACAACCTAAGGACGTCTTTATTGAACAAGAAGGTATGTGTCATTGCAAACGATGGTGTTAAGCAGTCCATTTTCAACAGAAAAAAAAACCGTGTCCTTTATAAAGTTCGTTTGTTACTTTTCCTCATGCAACTGTAGTAGCCGGGTTCGAGGGAGCGCCGTACGCGTTCGCTCTGCCACTTGCTTCTGCCTGGAGTTTCAACGACCGCGGTGCATCCAATCGATCCATCATGACCTCAACCATCTGCATTTTCTCCGCACGCGCGAAAGTAGCATCATCCAGCAAGTCAGATAATTCAGCCTTGTTGTGTACCGTGTATGACTTCGATAACGTCTCGTCCGGATCACCAAGGGCCTTGAGGAGACTCGTCCAATTCCAGTTCGGGATATCGTTGTATTTTCTATCCATTTGAGTCAGCCGTCGATGGAAGATCGAGGAATTGGGTATATGATGGGTACGTACCGAGTTTTTCCGTGGATGAAACGCTCGATGGTGTAGCCACTGTTGTTGAGAACAAAGATGATGGGTTTTACCCCAACTCGAAGCATCACAGAAAGTTCTTGCACCGTGAGTTGACTACCGGACGGCCCTGTTAGCGTATAGATAGATTGATTTGATGAATTGTCTTACAGGCTTCCATCTCCGATGAACAATATGGCTCTTCCTTGACCAGAGTCTTTCACGACCAGGGATGCACCCAACAGGCTACCTACAATCAAGTCAAAAGCAGATTCATGGTGCAATGAAAAAGCCTCCTACCTACTGACCAGCCGATACTTCCCCACAGGATCTGGCTGATCAAAACAGATTGCTCAGGTAACGGGACGTCCAAAATACCGAAATTGGCAGTACCTGCCCACTGGTCAATAAAGGATACTGAGTACAACGCTGCGTGCATACCAGTCTCTGTTACTATAATGTCCCGAGGTCTGAAGAACTGTGCGACACGGGGCCAGAAAAAGTTGTGTGTGATGGTCTCCGTTTCCTCTTTCGGGATGGGGGCAAGGAACCTGGGGACAACCAATTTTGATGCAGTGACGTGATATGACTCTAACCGTTCGGTTAATTTTGGAATTAGCTCCTTCATGCCTACGCCTGGGAAGACGGCGTATTGGACTTTAGTGGTATCTGAGTGAAGCTGTGAAGACCCATTGAATTTCTTTGAATGAATTGTCGCAAGGGTTGCTAAACGAACCTCGATAGTGTGCTTTACAGGGATGTGATAAGAGAAATTGCCGGTGTTGAAGTCACTCCTTAAACCGCCAACGGAAAGCACGAGTTTGGCAGACTCGACCCTTTCTTTGATCTCGGGACGGCTGATAGAGCCCAAGTAAATCTGTGAAAAATGGTGTGAGACCAGGTAGAAATAGGTAGTCATGAATACTAATTACACCACCGTAACGTTCAAAGTTTTCGTCAACGGTTGTTTTCCCCATCGGTGTCGAGTAGACGGGGAAATTAGTCTTCCTCAAGAACTCGTTTAATTCATCTTTAGCGCCATGTCGAATTGTGCAAACATCCACCAGGACAACTACGTCACTTCCAGCCTCCTCGATTCTCTTGACAATAGTATCAATGACGAAAGATTCAGTATGAGGGTCGTTAGGGGGTGCACTGCGAGTCAGCGGTGTGCGAAGACGTTCAGTGGAGATTTTGGCGGAGACAAGGTCTGTAGGAAGTGTCAAGTAGACCGGACGAGCCTGATAAAAAGGACTTGGCGAAAAAGTCGAGTACTGAAAACATTTCGCTTACCTTGGTAATACAGTCGATCAGGACACGATCGATTTCGGTCGCAGCGTGATTTTTATTCTTCAGAGACGCCTGAGAATAGGTAAATTGCTGTGCAGCGATTGTGTACGCATCAAAGCTACCGCAAGTTAATAAAATGAAGTTATATACGAGGCGGAGTTCTTACCGTCCGTCTCCCAACGTATGGTGCAACATTGGTTTTGAATGCTGCTGAGATGTACTTGGGACTCCTACGAGGTTCAATACGGGGACCATCTCAGAAAAAGCTAGAATCACCAAATCATGTTTTAAGAAAAACGATCGCAAAGATAGATAATCGACTTACCTCCGGCAATGCCATTAACAGCGGATAGTTCGCCGACTCCAAAGCTGTAATAGATGTCAGATGGAAATTTCTTGTAGAAAGAAAGAGTCTCTCACGTAGTCAGGACTACACCGATGGAGTGGTTGGCTCGTGCATATCCATCAGCCGCATAGGCAGCATTTAGTTCATTGCTGATACAAAGTCAGTTTCTTTGCGCGAAAAGCTCAGTTCAGCATACCAATTGCCTACCCAGTTGATGCTAGGATGATTTTCGACGAGATCCTGATTATCGGTGTGATCAGCGAGACGACTCTAGGTACGAAAAAAAGCAACTTGCCAGGAAACCAAGATTAAAATCGCCTGGGACGCCGAACATGTTCTATGGAAAGGCCTATCTAGTTGGCTATGGAGAACATAGTAGTGAGCTCACCGTGACGCCGAGCTGCTCGAGGCGGGTGAGAAGGTAGTCCCCGACAGAGATCTCAGAGCCCTGTTGAGCTTTGAGAGTATGAACTTCGAGGTTGAGACGGTGGATCTCCGCCTCTAAGGCAGCTGTAGATTGCTTTGACATTGTGAAAGTACCAAAGAGAGGCGATGAAGAGTGATAAGTGGATACCAGCAGCGGTTTTAAGTCGACCGTGACATAAAGTAGTCTCCCTGAAAGGTCTGGACGAGGCCTAGGCCTGGTGGGGCAGATATGCAGCCAATAGTCCGCAGCCCAAGATAGAACTACAGCGTGGGTTTAGTGTGGCTGAGGACACCACCTGATGGGTATCATGATATGGACTGACAATCCAGACCAGACTGTCACGATCGAGTCGCGATCGAGTCGCGATCGAACCTCGAATGCGGATATGGCCGAAGGAACTCCTTCCCGTGTGATATCCACGCCCGTCAAGGGCCAGGACACACAAAACTTATAAAAAGCGGCCAAATGAATTCATTCCTACATACAAACTAATAATGTCTTTTACCATCCCAAAGACTCAGACTGCCGCCATTGTCACCAGCACTGGCGCTCCCATCCAGGTCAAGCACGATCATCCCGTCAAGTCTCAGGCCGAGCTTGCACCAGACGAGTGCCTCGTCAAGCTTGACTGCACCGGGGTATGCCACTCGGATCTCCATGCTGCGTCTGGCGACTGGCCTCTACGACCGAAGAGCCCTCTCATTGGCGGCCATGAGGGCGTTGGCGTAATCGTTGCCATCGGCGACCATACTGTGGGTAGTCCAGTAAAAATTGGAGATCGCGTCGGCATCAAGTGGCTAGCTTACTCGTGTCTCAATTGCGAACATTGTCGTAAAGGCCTCGAGCAAAGTATCGGTTTTGTTTATTTCGTCCCTGATTCGTGCTCCTGATTTTTACCCTTCCAATTCAGATTGCGTTGAGGCAAAGCTCAGCGGTTACACAGTGGACGGTACATTCTCACAATACGTCGTATGTGCACATGGTGGGCCACTATGACGACATAGCTAACCGGGTTCAGGTTTCGTACGTGCGACATGTTACACCAATTCCGGATGGTCTCGACAGCCAAGCTGCGGCATCTATACTCTGTGCTGTTCGTCCTTTTTCTTTGTGAAAGCGGGCTCAAGCTGAGGGTCGCTTAAAAATAGGGTGTAACGGTTTACCGGGCACTCAAGTACAGTCAGACCACCGCGGGCGATTGGGTTGTCCTACCCGGCGCTGGTGGAGGCCTCGGTCATCTCGGTGGGCTTGTCCGACCAATCCACATACTATCATCACTCATGCCTTGCCTCAGCCGTACAATACGCCAAGAACATGGGTCTGAGAGTGATCGCGATTGGTACGTTATCTCGGGTGCTCGATTGCCCCACTTCCTCACCATTGCTCTAGATAGCGGAGCGCAGAAGAAGAAACTCTGCATGGAACTTGGAGCAGATGCCTGGATTGACTTTAAAGAGTCGAAAAATATCGTCGAAGATGTCAAAAAAGTGACTGGCGGTGCCGGAGCCCACTCCGCCGTCGTCACCGCTACTTCGGTTTGTATCTTTTCCCACATATCCTGAGTCTCAGGATACTCAAGCACTCTGCCATTCGTAGTCCTCGGGCTATACTCAGGCCATCGACTACCTCCGGTGCGGCGGCACCCTTATGGTTGTTGGACTCCCAGGCAAAGCCAACCTCGAAACATCCATCTTCTTCACTGTCTACAAGGTGCGTTTGAGATTAATAAGATGCCTCAAGCATTTCACAATGATTTATATTTTCGATAGAGCATCAGCATCCTTGGCTCGTATGTCGGGAACAGACAAGACTCCATTGAAGCTGTTGAAATTGCATCTCGCGGTGCTGTCAAGTGCTACTACCAGTCAAGGAACATTAACGATCTGCAAAAGTTAGCGTTTCGTTGTTTTGTTACTTTGATGCTATGACTGATGGTGGTGATTGTTCTAGGACATACGAGGATTTGATGAAAGGCATGATTAGTGGGCGCGTAGTGCTCGAATTTAATTAGGCGCATATGATGAGATTAAGTTAACGGACTCTTTCAAGCGTGTATAACAGTTATCTCATGTACAGTATAAATGCCAATGTGAGATTGGAGTACCCGAAAATGCTCTCAGTACTGATATTCCTGGAGCTATGTGGCGGAATAAATGTGTCAAGTATAGAAATTCCATCACATGCGCGAAGGATGTTCAAAAACGGGCAGAGCGACCGCATTTTAAGATCGTTCAGACATCTAGGAACAACCTCACTTTTTTTTCGTCACGACCTTGGTGGGATACTGTTTGAAATCCAGGTACGTATTATATCTTGGAAATGTTCCAGTTGTTGCTGGTAGCTGGAAACATACTTACATAAAAAAAAGTTCTGTACCAGTATTATGGGGGCACCGCGGATTGAACGCGGGACCTTCAGATACCGATGTCTTCAGTCTGCTGCTCTCCCAACTGAGCTATGCCCCCGTATGTTCCGATCGTTTTTATTGCATCTATAGGGACTTTGCGCGTGACGGTAGGTTGTGTTTGAATATTCTGAGTTCTGATTCTTCACGAGACACCTTCAACCGTGGCGGGACAAACTTATAAAGAGCGGACTCGCCGGTAGCCGTGTTCGATCTAGATGTTTTTCATGTCTATGTTTGTACCAGCCTAATACAGGATAACAATGGCTCGGAGGAGACTACAAATAACGCTCAAACATAATTCATTTCAAGCGCTCATACTACGCAAAAAAAAAACTCTCTAGAGTCCTGGGGGGTTGTATCATCGTCTGTTTATTACTTTTGACTAATCCTTACTCCTACTCAGCTGATTTGGCTTTCCCAGAACATTGTCTCGTCTGTGGTATTGGTATGCACGAGGTTTTCAAAACCATGTGATCATACAAGGATGGGTTCGATCGGAAGTTTGACCTTTTTCGACCCATTTGTGGCCGACTAAACCCCTTGCAGACCTTCCAGTATTACTCTTCAAATTAGCAACAGTTCATGATCTGCTTACGAGCGCTATCAGGCGCTGATCAAGTCTGATACAGAGATTTGATATGTACAAAATTGACAGAAACATTACTATTCGGAAAAGTGCCGATTACTTCTTTCCAAAGACAGATCTGAGCTTCACTGCGAAACTTTGCTCCTTCTTCCCTTTGCGCTCAGCTTCCTGGGACTCTTCATCGGGTTCAAGGACCTCAGGGTCGTATTGGCTAGATAACTCCTCGATAAAGGCCTGCTCGCCCTCGTAGTAATTTCTAGACCTGTGGCTGCTTGAATTATACATATCGAACCCAAACCTTGCCTGAGACTGATGGACAGTCGAAGGACTAGTAGGTCTCATCGAGGCTAAGTGACGGCCTGGATCCGGGACCTGTGCGTTGACTTCCATGCCCGAATAGCTTGGAACAGGTGCCGCACATAAAGCAAGGCGTCGGTCTCTCCTTGAGTCTGAATGAGAAATGGGTGTGGCGGCCCTCGAACCTGGATAGCTAGGCACGAATGGTACAGCCGTATCGTGGTCGTTCTCTAAGCCAGAAGCAATAGCTGTACGATTTCGGGAAGATCGATGAGTCCTATTTCTTACAGAATAATTGACGTTAACCACGACCACGTTCGTTATATTAGTAGTGCCAGCGTGTGGTGTGGCGACCAAGGGGCTAAGGGTTAGTTCACTCAATATTTATCATGTTTCAAGTCATTCATATCACCTTTCAGTATATACGTCCGTGGCATACATCCCTGGCGCTTGAGGTTGCATGGAGAGCACCTGAGACCTTGGATCTGTTGGGTAGTAGTAGTCTTCATAAACCGGATACATGTGTGGCGCGCAAGGGTAATAGTATTGATATGCCATAACTGAAAGCGCTGAAAGCGACTGTGTAGTGGAAGGCTTCAACTGATAGAGGCTAGTGTTCTGTGACAATAGAACTAAGAGGAAAGAAGTTCAAGGGTCATCATTTCTTCGTGCGGACTCTTACCCAGTTTTTATAAGATGCTGAGGGTTATGTAACTCTACATTCCAAGCCACAAAAGACATGCAGCCAGCATGAGGCTTAAATTTCCTGTTATAGAAGTGATGGATACTAGAGCGATTCCATCGTTTATAATTGGATGATAATATTGTTCTCTTGTCATCTTTTAAATAATGAAGATATTGCATCAAATCACATTCAAGGTCCTTGTATCGCAAGCACTTCGACCAAGCTATACAGAGGACGGTTCAACAAGAGGCCAATACCAATTATGGGCTCCGCAAAATTTCCTTAAACAGTGCTTAGGTATAATCGAGGCGTCAGATACGTTGTATATTCACCGGTGGCTAACTCATGTTGACTCGTATCTTGACATAATGACAAGCAAGAAGAATATGCCCGCGAAAGTGCTGAATTGGCAATTCATTGTATTGACTCGTTCACATTAAACCCGTATTAGGTTTGTAAAGACAATAAAGGTTTGAAGCGAACAAAAGAGAAAGCGGGAGCCGAAAGGCTGACAAGAGTTTCAAGGGCAGACCGAGTTGAACAATAAATCGTAATCATCTCTTGTAGGCGCATTTGACCTTGATGAGAGATTTAACCAACGGGCATAATTTCCTCCGATTCTTAGGTTCGTGGCCAAGGTATGTGTCTTTCGGTTCCTTGAGTATACCTTTCACAGGAGAAGGTGAGACGCCTTCCTGCCTCACCGTCGACCGAAAAGAGTACATGGGAGGTTCATAGCTCGCTGGATGAATGTCACCTTGGCTCGTCTTAAGCGTCAAAAGTCTGCATTATATAGAGTACCTAGCTGATCATCTCTCCACCTGACTTTTTTCTGAACAAAAGTCATCTCCTGCTCGGGATCAAGGTTACGGTTACGAAGAGGTTTCTGCTGTCTGGGCTTCAGTCGTACGGGACGTGAAATCGGCGGTCTTCTTTCCATGACGATGAGCTAAAAGCAGAGAAGCCAAAGATCTTTGCCCGATGCCGCGAATGTGGCGCGCCGCGGCGTGGAATTTGTTGTCGTTCCAGCTGTACCTGGTACAAAGAAGTCGGCTTTAAGCGTTCAGAGTTCTTTCAGCTTGTGGTGGTTCAAAGCAGAGGATAGTGTCAGATCTCTTAACGACTCTTCTAGAAAGCCCCATCACTACAGTTGCTTGCGAGCAACCAGTGTGGCGAGAGTTGGAGGAACGAGCCGAGCCGATTTCGGCAATTCGGCATTCGCCAGAATCCTGTGGCAATTGATAATTTACGTGAAGTGTTTGCTTTGTACTCTTCCCTTTTGACACCAAATGTCTAGCGCAAAGCACACAATTGCATCTGGTGAGTATTTCACGGTGCGTTGAGATGGAAGGCTCATAAAATGTAACCACGAGGCAGATGCCACGTTCAATGACCTCTTGCATTACTTCAAATACGCGTCTTCAGCTTATAGTCGTCTGTGTCTACGTCCGAACGGGAATACACTAGTTTCTCATGCACGTCCTCCCCTTCTCGAAGTCTAATAACCAAAGAAACTGATACAAAACTGATCGCGCTGTACAATAGTTCTCAAATGAACTAACAGACATTCAAGGATTTGTTGCCAGAGATTCTCATCGGAAAGAGATAGTTGTTGCTCTTCGTGGAAGGTGACTTGATGTAACTACCTCGGACTTCTTCCCGTAACTGATCGCGAAGATCACTTCCAGTGCATCTTTAGTAGATTTCCTGCTTGATGCTCAGCTACTCCTTGTGCCATTGATTACTCCCGGTGTATCTGCCCCAGGTGAGCAAGATCGAAAGGCGAGCATATCATGTTCACATAAACGGAACATCAGCTGGCGTCCGAGTCCATAGCGGATTCTTAGCCGCGTGAGATGCAGGATTCCCAGTTTATGTGGATACTGACAATCGGTCCTATTTCTAGTTGGAACTCTGTCGTGGCGCAAGTCTTGCTCATCGTGACACAACAAATGAAATCACACCCTAATTTTGCAATCGTCACAGTGGGTCATTCACTAGGCGGCGCATTGGCTACTCTGGCGGCAGTGACTCTGCAGCACAACTTTCTTGAAACGTGGGTCGACAGCACTGACGATTTAGGAGATACTGGCCAACAACGCATTAACAGAGAAGTTCGGATGTACTCGTACGGTGCCCCTAGGCTCGGCGTATGTCTATGATTGCCGTATCTTGCCATGACTTTTGTTAAATGCCTCGTAGAATAAAGAGTTTGCTGAGTATGTAAACTCTGAACTCTGTGGAAGAGCTTACCGAGGTATGTGGCTCCAAGTATCTTGATAATTCTAACATGTGGTCTAGTGGTTCATACAACCGACGGGTAGGTTCATCGCTCGTATTCTGTCCCATCTGTGTCCGATTCCAATGACAGTGTCCCAACGATTATCCCAACTGTATTAGGATACCATCATCATGGTAATGATAATCCAGATATCACTCGCTGATGTCTTATCATGTTCTAGGAACTGAATATTGGCTGAGTGCAGATCCCGCGTCAAAAGACACAACGTTCGTATGTCACGTAGATGGGGAGGATCCGACATGCTCAGCTTCGATACCTTCCCGTGGAGTGAACCTGGCTCATGCCATAGTCTGTCATCTACAAATTCTATGACTTGAAATGACTGACATATTATTTCCAGTATTTTGGTATACCAATACCGACACCCTTTTGCCTTTAAGTATATATCTCTTCGATACCTATCGAGTCTCTTGCTTTTCGTACATTCCGTACGACCGGTGTCTGTAGCAATCGAAATAACCAAAGTCGCTATCGCAAGCGCTAGAATGCGGCCGGAAGATAAATCTAGAGACCATGATTCCACTGGAGGGTACATCTTTGCAACAAAGATGACTTCATGGACAAACATTCCATCCTGTTCTCTTCGTACCGGCATCGTATGTTGAATTCGAATCCCTGCTTCAAGTTCAAGCGAAGTGAACATTGTCTCAAAGGAGAGTATCCCTTACGCAATGGCATACACATGGTTATAGCCAAGCTCCACGATTCAACTTGAAGCTAGATGATGGTTCTGGAATATATGACGTTTGGTAGTCATAACGATGCTTCCAGACATAAAGTATGAGTTCGAATCACACAAAAGTCCACGACACCAGGGCTTGATAGTGACTTTTGATTCAAGGCATAATTCGGCGTGCGGGTGTAATACTAGGCCTGGATTTGATTAGACTTACAAGAAAAGAGCAACACACGACGCCACGTAGAAAGTTTGCCAGACCCAGCGAAGTGGTCAGTCCGAGTACACGTGGCAGAACGACATTATGCTGGTCACTCGTCTACATCCGCTACCTTGGATACAATGTACTTTGATTGTTACAGCCACCTATGAGACCCACAACAATAAGTTCTGTTGAAGAACAAGTCAAGATATTGACAATTACAAGGTTTTGCTGGTTTTGGATGAATGCACGTTAATAGAAAAAAAGGCAGCGAAGACAAATATGACTCTTGCATTGTTTCGCAAAAATCCCTCGTTGGAAGGTCCAAGGACAGATATATTTCATGGGCAAAATGACAAGATGGGATCAATTTTGATCAGACTCCATCCTTGATTCTGCCCAGGATCCGGCAAGCCACATACTATCCTGTGTCGGTTCACGCATGGCCACGACGACGACGACGGACGCGCCGAAGCGCATCCCGGGGCTGCTGGCTCTCTTCAGGCGCACACCCAAGGACCCCGTTGAAACCGCAGAGTTAAGCAAGCGCAAGGTGCTTGTGCATGAGGGACATAAATACCTCTCGAAGGCGACAGACCTCATCAATAACCCAGATCATCGGCATATGTTTGAGAAGGGGCATTTAGAGCTTTTACGAGATCGCTGGGGCAAGTGAGTAGTTTGCTCTTCACTGTTCGTTATACATCGCCGATTATGATCGAAGTTTGTATGGAGCGGCACCCAAGGGCAAGAAGCTGACGAAAGGCCCTTTGTCGCCTGAAGAGTTCCGCGAGAAGGCAAAGATTTTGCATGAAGACGTACAGGTACGTGGCCTGAGTATTAATCCTCTTTTCCAAAGAACTTAGTTGTAGAAAACAGGCGGCATTTGACGGTGCCGGGATTGAACGCGGCGGGTCGTCATCCTCACATTACATTCAAGTAACCTCACCAACCCCGCCACCAATACTCGTGCGACCATTCATGTAACTTGTATGTATTTTCACTAACAACACTCATGGACTTTCTAGCAACACGGTTCAATCAGCTCACATCACCGTGGCCAATCCTTACGAGACCCCGGACCTGTGCCGTTCTCCCCACCTCCCGAGTCCTCAGGATCTCTCAAAGACCATGCTTCGCGTCAGGTATGTCCTTGTTAAGCTTCTTGTTTTCCATTCTCGCCTTACCAATTCAATGTACCAATCCATTCCAGGGTTCCACTCGTCACAAGGACGATCCAATACCTGAAATGGGTGAACTTCCTTCAAGTGACAGGAAGGAACACACCTCATCCCAGCGCCATAGGGACAAGGCAAGGCATCGTCCCCCACCTCTCCCGCTTGACGGCCCATTACCATCGCCTCCACTTCTTCAGCAGGACCGCTCCAGGGACGAGGATGGCCTCAATCAACAGGATTCCTACGGAAATGCAGGAGTGATAGAGCGCGAGCGGGAAAGGAGAGAGAAGAGGGACAGAGAAAGAGAAAGAGAAACAAGAGAAAAGGAAAGGGAAAGGGAAGGAAAGCGAGAAAGAGAAAGAGACAGGAGGGAGCGGGAGGAGAGGGAGTGGGAGAGGCAGAGGGAAAAGGAAAGGCAGAGGGAAAAGGAGAGGCAGAGGGAAAAGGAGAGGCAGAGGGAGAGGAAAGAGAGGGAGAGGCAGATGCAGAGGGAAGAGAGGGAACAGGAGAGGAAGGAGAGGGAGAGACGGCAGAAGGAGAGGGACAAGGAGAAAATGGAGAGGGACAGGGAGAGGCAGAAGAAAGATAGGGAGAGGGAGAAACGATATAGGGAAGACAGATATGGTAGCGGTAGGCGGCACGACAGACACGAGAGCAGATACAGGGACGACCAACACCGACACAGACACCACGATGAGCGGGATAGGCACTATCGCGATGACCGCGACAGGTATGACCGGGATAAACACTCTTCAAGGCGAGACGAACGTGATCGTTACCACGACGACAGTCGAAACGACCGGCGGCAGCACGAGGGAGACCAAGAACCAGGAGGCGAGCCATCACTCGATGGGGTTATGACGTCGCCTACTTTCATCCAGTATCCAAATGCAAATGGGGAAGGTCGCAGGGAAACCAAGGAGGAGCGCCGGGCGAGGAAGGAGAGACGGGACAGGGACAGGGACAGGGAAGACAGGGATCGCCATAGGGATAGAGATCAGAGAGACAGAGAACGGGACCGCCACAGGGACGACAGGGAACGAGACAGAGATCGAAGGCGACACAGAGACGACGACCGTCATCGGGACCGGGACAGAGACAAACGAAGAGAACTCGAGCGTGAGGCAACACATGAACCTGAGCCACAGCAGGCCGAGCCAGAGCAGGCCGAGCCGGAGCACATACACGAGGAAACGCATGTGGAAGTAGCTCCAGGTCAGCTCCAGGGCGCGTCTGATGACATGGCGCCGTTAATAACCCCTCCTACCAGACTTACTGCCTCACGAACATCAGCACCACCAGGAACAACACTCCCCGGCCCCGAGCATGAACCACGGTCACGATTCCAGGAGGACTTCAGGTCAATATATTCAGGGGGAGCAGGAAGTGTAAGCTAGTGAAGCATTGAGTATTGACGGAGTTTTTTGCAGAGCCGTAAGCAGTATCAATTGTGTGTGCTGGGTACCGTTTATCCACGCACACGTATGTATCGATCTTCCAAATACATGTACATTTCCTGTCCCTACGGCCTACTCAACCGTCGATGTTGATGCTTTTTTCTGACAGCAGGGTCAGCATAGTAAATGGAGCTACCTCTATCTTAGCACATACTTAGGCACTCGTCTGACACAACGTGGAAATTGTGATTGTATGAGACTAGCCTTTAGTTTACAGAGATGAAAGCTAATCCTGAAGTGCATATATACGCTGCCAAACGAAACTTGATGAATCACAACATCACGTAGAGGTATAGATGAATCGATAACGTCTGACCGACAAGAACCCTACCCTCTCCATTGTTCTTCACTATTTTCTGACGGCTGATTTCATATTTTAAGTTCAAAAATAAGGGTGTATGTACACGTGTAGGGTACTAAATAAAAGTGAATATGGTAAAATCGGACAGATGGGAAACCAAACCCCGAATGTGACCAGAAAAACGTACGTGATATCCCTGTCAAAAGCTCCAAAAAGAGCAAACCCTGAAGAGCCAGAAAATGTCTGCTGTCGGCGTCGGACCAATAATATCCGCAAGGAGTTACATCCTGTCATCGAGCGTGCCCTCGCCTTCCAATCGATTGGACTTGTTTCTTCAGTGAAATCTACTCCGCCCAATCTTCGAGTTCGGAAACGAGCTCAAGTTTCTGTTGTTCGGCTGGATCCTCATAATCAGATTTTATCCCCAAAACAGGAAAGGAAAGATAGAAAGCATGCAAAGGGCAAAGCGAGACACAAAGCGCGACAAAACAAAAAAAAATGGCGGAGAACCGGCATCATACACATACCTGATGCTTCACGACTATATTAGCGAGCTCTTCATCTATCACCTCAGTGCGGCCCGCCGCGCGCTCTCTGAGCAGCCCCCACTCCTGCCACCAGTTATCCGCCTCATCCTCCGCATCGTAACCAAACACTTCTTTGATCTCCGTCCACTGTGGCGTTTCCTCTTCAGCCGATTCTGCATCAAGCACATTAAGTCCCCTGTCTCTCCTCCCTCTGAAGTGGTTGTCCCGCCCCTCCTGGTGCGGCCCAGGAGGCATTGTCATAAAATGAATATCCCCAAATTCTTTAGTGCAGACGCTTGTGCAGCGGTTTAGACGGAGGGATTCAAATGCGTAGAGGAAGGCGGTGATTTGATCGGCTGAGCGGAGGTGGGAGAACAGTTTGGCGAGGACGGCACCATCTTCGATTGCCATGGCGCAGGTTTGGATAGCGCCGGGCTACATAACAAGAGGATCAATCCAAAATAGTTCTAGTTAAGGGACGGCTAGAGCTTACGGGATATGGATGGGCGGCTTCACCGATCAAGAGCATCCGACCTGACTCATGTACCCACTCCTCTTCGTCTAGCGCCTTGAATTCTTGCACCGGCACACATATTGCATGCGTCGCGAGCTCGCCAAGTTTCTGTAGCCTGGTTCAACCAGTGAGCAAAGGGCCTCTATTGACGCAAAGAGAAAACGCAGGCGTCGCACCGTGTTTCCGAGGATGCCAAGCACTTGCGCATTCCGTCCAATAGCGCCGGCTCTGTCCAATTTCTTTCGCAACCATCTTCAGGTCCGTAAACAAATAGCGCAAATTCTTCTTCCCCACCCAAGGGGAAGCCGAGCACGGCGCGTCCGTCTCCAAACCATGAAAACATAGATCTCTGTCGTATATCGATTAGAACGAAGATGGTGGAGAAATACTGTGTAGATGGTGCGCACATATGGCTGGTCATAGAGCCATCTCAATTCCCGATCGGCCATGATAGCCTTTTTGCTGATAGTGGTGCTGTACATGACAAGCTGGTGTGGCGCTGGAGGTTCATCAGTGATGAGTCTGCGCGCTAGTCCTGAGACGCCGTCGGCACCGATGATTACATCTGCCGTGAGGATTTCGCCTGATAGAAGAGTGACACTCTGATTGTCGGGGTCGATTGAAGCCACGGGAGTGTTGAGCCGAATTTCCGCTCCAAGCGATACTGCAGTGTCATATAGAAGTTGTCTTAGATCTGCATACTGATGAAAATAGCATAGATTAGAATTATAGAGCAGTCGAGGCAAAATGTCAATGTCAAACTCGGGTATGCAATCCATATGACGCACATGTGCAAACATAAACTCGCCTTGCGTCTCACGAAGCATTTCCTCGTCCCATACGTGTGGGCCTAGACACTCGCCTGTGTGGACTATCCTTTCCTCTGAGTGACCGATCCAAGAGAGTAAGCAAGCTGAGAAGCTCACAAGACATGAGGTTGATCATCTGAGACTTGATGACTATTGGTGCAAGTTCATCGTGCAGACCCCAATGGTACAATATTTTCGCAAGGTTCGGCGCAATACGGCATCCACCCAAAAGCTACATGGGGAAGAACACCCAGCGATCAATACCTGGTAAAGATAAATGGATAGTGGCCTACGTACTTGGGTGTCAAGCGTTCTATCCGCCTCGAGCACAACGACTGTATGGCCGATTCGCTGGAGCGCAACTGCGCACGCCAGCCCTGAGATACTTCCACCAACGACGAGAAACTTGATTTGGAGCTCGGCCCGCTTTGGCGGGGAGTAATCGTTGGTATATGGTACAGTCTGTGGGAACAATGCAACCATGGATCAAAGACAGGGGGGCCAAGACAACCTAACCGTACCATATTCGTAAGTAAGATGAGTCGTGCAACAGTGGTTGGGGTGTCAAATCAGAGCACAGAAAGTAATACAGAGGTTTAAGAAAAAATGATTCGATGTTTGGAACGTTGGAATTGGGGACGATAATTATAACGGATGATTTCTTAGGAATAGCGTTTACTTTGCACCTAGTTCGGGCTTCACGTGTGGAGGTAAGGGCACCAAGAGAACCCTAGATCGGTCTATGCCTTATGCACATAACAAGATCGCCGTAGCAAAAGCACATCTTGCGAGATCTTGTAGATCGTGCCTTTCTTTTTTGATGCGGCCGCCAGACTCAGGGGCGATTGTTTTACGTTTTCCAATCCTTCTGGAAATCGTTTCTACTATTCCTGCTCTTTACGGACACTACACCAGTAATGAAGAACAAAAAGAAGCGTTTGGAAGATATCCAATGAACATAGTGTGTCCTTGGCGCATCCGGATCATATTGATATTGTGATGCGATCACTTTTTCAGGTCAATTCAGGGCCATCCATTTTCTTCCCACAATGAACTAAACTGGTACTTATTAGTCTGGTATACTTAACGTACATCTTGCACTTCAATGGTCTTGCAACAAACCATTCCCACCCCATCGATGTCAACAAACGTCTGGATCTAGTCGCAGGACCATACCTACTCAAGGGCGTATCCTGTGTGCTGCAATGCTCGCCACTGGTTAACACCGCCGATATATCCCCTTTCGTTTCTCCTCTTCCCTTTACAAGCCTCGTCATGTCAACACACCGAAAGACCGGAGAAAACGTACCGGTACTCAAACATAAGCTGAACTCCGACAAACAACACCACACACGCCACCGCGAGAAAGGCAAGACCTGACGAAACAAAAAACAAAGATTAGATGTATTTCAAATATATCGCACCACTTACCCTGGCCCGTACCAAACAGCTGCTGTACAAAAAATTCCATCCCTTCCGTTCCGACGACAAACCCGACGAGGTTTGCGCTCATCATCATGAGCACATTCAGCACACCACCAGCCGCGCACACGTGACGATACCACGACTCGGATCCGTACTATCCAAGGAAAGAAAGAAGTCAGAACGCAATGGAAACACCATCCCACAAGTTCGACCGAAGTGGAGTAGCAGGGTATAGATAAGTACGGGAAGCGAAACCGTGAGCAAACTGGCTAGTGCTCCAGAGGTAGCGAAGGAAGAACGAAGAACGGTAAAAGCCTTACGTCTCAGCTCCTTGGACATTTCTGGATGAGTCACGATCCACAAGTACACCTGCCCACAAGGGCATGTACCACATGTGATAGCTTTGCGAAAGATGGACTCTCTAGGCAGCCGAACTAGAGATACATGCCCCAGGAAATTGGCGAGACGTCGAGGCGAATAAATGATAGCAAAGAGAAGAGGAATAGCGTACCTTGGTCGCAGGAAGGAGATACGTTGCGAGTACTTCGGGAACAACGAAGAGACTGACGAGCCAACCCCACGCAAGGAGCCGGAACGTTAGGTCGTGCCAAAGCGCGACAAAAGTGAACACCAGAAGCATGTTCAGCAGCACGCGTTTCGAGCCGCCGAGGGGTATATAAATATATCTGTGATGTTTGAAGTCAAGATCAGTAGAACCGGCCAATATGGAGCCAGTTTGCACCTAATAATCCAGAGATTGTACGAGCGGTGCCAGGATCTCCAGAACCCGAGGGTAGAATAGTTGTTCGCCATACATCGAACCATGTTTTCTGGTGCCTCGACACCATCCATCAATGCCCAAAGTCGGAAAAACCGCCATGGAATGAGTAACTGTCAGATTCAACTTTAGTTCAATCTCCCGACTTTGAGACCGGTGTCTCGTATGCGAAGAAACTCACTTTTAGCCACACGATGATCAAATTCCAGAACCCAATCATGCTGATCTGTGCCGGCGTGGCACCGTTCCAAGCTCTCGTGTCCTTGATGGCCACGACATACATGAAATGGAGTATTAGCTCCATAGTTAGAATCGATGCGACGAGGCGGATCAAGTACAAAGCCTTGGCCCGTCCGGATATGAGCATAGGTTGGCGATGCTGCCAGAGGTAGTCATTGAAGGTCATAATCGGACCCGCAAGATAGAGTGGAGGGTATAGAGCGTAAGAGAGGTAGCCGAGAAAAGTATACATTTGTGGCGGATGCGGAGACATTCGTTCTCCGTGGCTCATCTTGCGGTTCTGATTGTGCTTGATGAATATAGCACAAAGTAGGGTAAGAGGACATTACTGTTACCTCTTGGAACTTAGAAGTGTTGCAAGCCCAGTAATAGTCGGTGTTGAAGGACACCAAACGAAGCATGGTGAGGTTAAAGACGATGTGCCACCGTGAGTATGCGCCTTGATAACCATCCTAGCAAAAGGTTGGCAAGGTGTTACGTGTACGAGCATCGGAACGACTTACCAACACTTCCAATGACGGCAAAATATCCCCGTATCGATACCCATTGAATCGATCGTTCGCAAAAAGAACGATCACATTGAAGATCCAGGTCAACACTGGACCAACCTTTTTTTTACCACAGAAGTGCGCAATAGAATAATTTAAGGATAGTATTATGAGTATCTTGAAGAAACTTGTCCCATGCAGTCCCAAGAGAAAAAGAACAGAAAAAAAGAGGTTATAGTGGAGAAGGTATCTATTATCTCGTGGGAATGCCGTCCCAAGGCGTTTCCAAAGATATTTGATAGAGAGGTGTGCAGCTGCGAGAGTCGTTAACAACCAAAAATTATTGCGGAAGCTGCGGTACTGCGCGTCGCTGTTGTCCTGAGGGTATTCAACGCATAATCTAGATCTTTGCGAAGACTTTACACACTATTTTACGAAATGGAATCCACCCAGGAGAAAGTCGGCGCTCGTAGAATTTGTAATTAGGATGAGATTCTGTTTAGTACATGCTTCTCGTCAAGACTTCAGTTGTATATTGTTCCGAAAGATTCCCACCGAGACTCAACGATATCGGGATCCACGTCATAACAGGGATCATCACACACGCGACTGCAATGTAGATCCCGAACTCAAGGGTCCCCCAGCGCGACTTTGGCAGTGTAGTGGGTGCATCTCTAGGAACTCTGTGGCTCTCGGGGACGTCGACGGTAAGGTCGGTGAGTATCATCCGGTTGCGGTGCGATGGACGCTGCAGGTTTTGCGGGAGGGTTAAGTCGTCGACTTCTGAATTGTTGATTGTTGGCGCTACTGGAGTTATGGGAATAGACTGTAGATCGGTAAGGTTGAAGGTTTCGCTCATGAAGAGGCGTTCTGCGTCAGTGAAGGGGTCTCGACGCGGTCGCGGGCGTCGAGCAACAGCTTGAGCGGATCGCGTGACAAGACTGGTGACACGTGGTCTAGATATAGCGATCACTGGATTGACGCGTGTGCAAATTTTCCAATTCATTTATGATTGGTGACAGACAGATAAGTATTCCAGATTGCAGTATATACGTAGATTCATTACTAATGTTCGTACGAAAATGCGTGTAAGACTTGGCTGGCGCAACTTCGGCCCGATGTCCTGAAGAGTTGAGTTCAGGACAAATGCTGAATTATTCATCGGCTTTGAATCGGCCGCGACGTCCATTGCCTAAAACCCTATTCCGGGATATCTCGGCAAATCTCCTATCACCTGCAATCAACAACCAAAGTTACTAGAATATACCATGAATATACAAGGTGCCCATTGTCCCGTGCATCAGAATTCGCAAAAGGCTTGGACCAGCTCCTTCGGAAATCATGGCGAATCTTTCTGATTTATATACCGGATCGCGGCATGAAAGGTACCTAAGCTGGTACTCTAGTTCAACTTGACTTCTGCTTCTGCTCTTTGTAGACTATGCATAACCTCATTTTGTTCAGACATTTACTTATCTTAGGCCCGATCTCCCCGTCAAGGCCATCAAGATGTGGCAAAGCTCAGCGCCCAGGAATCACTTTTTAGGCGTCTCAAAGGCTCAGGAACAGGAATCTTCTATGTATCATCTCATCCGAAAATGGTGATCAAGACAGTGATCCTCGGAAATCGCCAAGTAAATCGTAATCTTCATAAACTCATCTGCCCCTTTTTATCCGGTATTTACTTGCCCGAGCTTTCTCGCTACTATGCTCCTTCTCGCCAGAATACCCCAAAAGTACTTTTTTGCTCGCATGAGATAAACACTAGAAACTACACCAACATATGTTCCATTATGCACGTATCCACTTCAGTGTCTTCCAAGAATTGTGTTAGAACCCAAGCCGTCAGACTTCAAGAGATGTATCTGAACAGATTGCAAGTAAGTCCCCTTAGTTCAATGAATTGTTGATTGAGGGTGCAGGTAGGTACGTGACTGTATATGTCATGAATACCAAAGGAAGGTTCGTGGGTGGACGAAAGGACAAAGAGAGAAATAAAGAGAATATAAGGGGTACGGAATAGAACAATGACTTCGAGGTACCTTCATGTCGCGGCATTCCAACAAATTGACAATAGAGTTTTGCAATGAATAGATGTGAAACCGCCATACACAAAATCGACAACGTTTTACACGCGAAGTCGTTCTTCGCGATTCAAATTATACAGGCGGGAATTAAAGCAGCAATCCGCCCATGACCAATTCCAAAGAAGAAAAGTAATAATTTCATACCAACTGTCATTAATATCAACCTCAATACATGTGGCCATATTTATCCATCTTGATGGCCACATGGTGAATTAGGAGAATTTCTAATCAATCCAGTTTGTCGCGGGCTTACAAACTCATTTGATTTACTCGATTCCAAACTTGTCTGTCCATGCATCACCATGTAGAATCCCGCTTCCTTCCTTGAATAGAATTACTGATGCTTATAAAGTATAAAGTACTCAATCGATAACGCCGCATATAACTTATGTATGGTGGGCCACGAGTTATCATTTCAACCCTGAAATTTGTTCTTAAAAGACGAAAGAGTCGAGTATGGGTAAATTCTACATTTTCTCTGCCCCGCTAGGCTTGTCAGAAAGAGTTTCCTCTGCGCTTCCACCGGGACCGAACTGTTGGTAGACCATCAGAGATTCTACATGGCATTGTCCTCTTTCTGTGCAAGCGTCTGTCGCATATCGGTTAATAATGATTTGCAGAGTAAGCGACAAGTTTGTGCAATGCTAATCATTAGACGCAGCCATAGAACCATTGAATTGATCTCTCAAAGGCTCGCCGTCCTTCCCCTGGTCCGTTAGGCCTACATCCACCCGCGAATCATCTCTATAAGTTCCCGTGCCTGATTGATTCCCGCGTTGTGCGCGCCCAGACCAAACATTCGCGGGTGAGCCATAACCCCCTTCGGCTGTTGCTGCAAATGAGAACTCGAGTCAGGTTGCCTACCTTCGGAATGGGATCGAACTCGAGGAACGCACAGTCTCCAGGAAAAGGGTAATTAAGTGTTTGATAGTCAAAATTCCGATTGTTTTGTTGGTCTTTTGTTTCGCCACAATTGATGGTAGAAGCTTCTTGTTTTTTGTTAGCAGGCGCTTCGTTTAAGCTTGGGTTGACTAGACTGCCTTTGTAGCCTGATGAAGCGTACTCGTCGCTCATGGGTGTCTCAGATTAGAAGGAGTCTCACTTCTATGTCTCGTGACAAAGTTTTGTGGAAAGCGTGGCAGGCAGTACGGGTTCGGTTGTTAGGAACTAGTGTAAGCTTGCTGGAACAACTTACGACACTCTGACCTCACAGCTGCGTCACACATTTACCGCTGTGGCGACACACGTGACCGCCGCCGCATATAGTTTTCGATTCTCACCTTCGTTTGCCTTATCCTAACTACCGCAAACGAAGGTGAGCCTCACAATTACAATTAGATTACTTACTTATCCTAACTACCGCAAACGAAGTTGATTTTACCCTGTCCGTTGGGATCATAGTGAGGCTGTAATTCCCGCAGCCTTTCAACTAGCTTTCTATTGTTACATTTTGAGAATATTTGGTGTCACTCCGTCGACCGCGAGTAACGACTTCCTCTTTCCACTGTCGACATTATTCTTTCGCGACCTTCCCTCCCTCCCTTTAGCTTCGGCCATCACGTGAGCTCCTTCCTGTGTACCGAGTTTGAGTTGCGGAGACTAAGATTTCCTGACATTCCTCTATCTTAATCGTGAGATTTCCAGCGCACTCGGCCTCTTTCCAACGCGAATCAAATTCCCTGGTAACCCTGGTATATTCTTCTACTCCTGTCCTAACAGATCTCGAGCGCTGCCGTAATCTTTATCCCATCAGACACGAGCTTAACTGGCGGTGATTATAGCGCATATGAGAATAATCTTGATGTATGGGGATGCATTTTCAGAAACGAAAATTCCGTCACACCACGATCGAGAGGATCAAAACAAAGTCTCAGGAGCATTCCGGCAAATTGTGAGCATACCATACACATTTTAACTGCTTTAGGACTTAAGAGAATCATGTCAAATAATCTTGACGCCATGCGACGGGCATTTACGGTTCAGTACAAACTAGAGCAAAGCACCTATCACATAGCTTTTTTATGGCTTCAGCGTAATTTGTAAAATTACTCTGATCAAACCAATTGAAAAAACATTATCCCAATCACTCTGCCGATATATGTTCCAATGTTTCTCAGAGAATGACAAAACATGGAACACAACACGTACTACAGTAAGCAATGACCCTTTTTATCTTCATTCAAAACCTACCTCATCATCAGGGTTTTTAAGTTTCAATCTAGTTTCAATCCTGGCACTGTATTCACGGATTCACATTTGTTGGGCAATTGCGCCACACTTATGTAATGGTTATACGCCATTGAAATATTCAATGCGTGCCGGTGAAATCAGCATGAAAAGATACAATACAGCAGAGTTTCCAACTAAACAGAGCACGAATTTGTACAAACGATCAGTGGGATTTGAGAGTCTTGGAAATCGTAACGACCTGAAAGACACCCTGTTGAATTTCTGACTACTTCAGTGGTAATAAAAAAAATGAAAGTATCTGGTCTGTATCCAGGAATATGTGCACACGGACAAATGAACTTCGACACTTGAGGTGTTGGTTAATAAGCTTACCTCAATTTAATAATTGCGCTACCGTGGACCTAACGCACAGAGAAGACCCAGAGAAATACATCGACAGTTTGGGCTCAAAGATCCAGTAGTGTTGCCTCTGAATCGACATCGTGAAGGTTTCTACAGCGTTGGGTCTGAGAAAACGTCGCCACTGAAACGGCCGTAATTGAGTACCATTAGAAAATGGCGTCCATGGTAAAATGACCCGTTTTCAGATTGGACGTTATGAATAAAAGATAAAAGCGAGATTTTTTGTTGACAATTTGAGCTCGGCTACCAGGAGGCGATACTGTGACTTGTCTTGAAACCCTCCAAAATGTCTTGATTTTACTCGCCTGTGACCAATCACTCCATAAATCACCCTTACTATCATGCCGTAGTCCAAGCAAAGCGGTCTAGTTTCTTGAGCAAAATGACACAGGCAAGACGAGTTCCAAGGTATAGATAGCTACGTATTTATTGCTGTCCATGCAGAATGTTCTGACAAAGCTATGGTATTAGACACTGACACCGATGGGAGTGCATCCAATGGAAATGAGACTGTCCTGGACAAGTAGATTAAGCTATTTCAGTGGTTATCGTTGAGACATGACACTTACAAATTGGTTGCCCGAGCAGCAAACAGGCTGTTGGCATCCTTCAGAAAGGGGACCACATTGAACTGCAACGTTGCTATTGAACCACTAATATTCGTGGCAGAAAATAAACGCACATCCAACAAGGCCGGTAACGCCCTGTAAATCAATACCAAGCATGTTCAAGATAGAAGCAATGAGCCCATTGTTAGGCTGCATAGAGAACACTTCAGAATCAATGGTAATCATTCAATGTGCAAATCTACTCACATCCTGGACGCTATTGCAGCACATCTCACTCTTTTCCCCACAACTGGCAGCAACAATCAGAGGAAGAGCAAAAAGGGTGCCAGTGATAAGACGAGTGAACATCATTATGACTATGGAAAAATGAAGGAGAGCGGATTCGCTGGATTGACCTTGTGAGGCCTGTCTTTCTGGCTTTTAAGTGTTGTTCCCACTCTGTTTCTTCTTAATTTGGATTGAATAACGCTCCATTCATCTTCGGCACGGTACAGATTGTGGAGCGGCCACATCACCACTCACATGCGATGTCACCGGAAAAATGTTGACCAAACAGGGAGCTCTGTGGCCGTTGTAGTTGACCCATTTAAGTACACAGCTACACACGTTTGCATGACTGTTGTGGAAGTGTAAACCTGGAAGTGAGACTACTCTACCAACTGTAAGTGAGTAATGTCACCGACCCTTTGATCAGAGAGAAATTGCTTCACCCACAGCGAGCAATGACTAGTACTCCGAAGTCGATGTCCAGGTTAATGTGAGTGAATCCTCCACTCAAATTGGTTCAAACTTGATTTGAGTCAAGGAATCATATTGTCACGTTTCGGTGAGTGTTTGGTATTGTCATATTGGACTATTGAGCCGCAGAGCAGTCTCAAAATTTCTAATTAAAGCGACGAAGGAAAGACTCCGAACTAGTCTCAAGAAATATGTCCATTGTTCCAAGGTTCATCATCGTTCGCAGTGTCCAGGAAGAAGGCCTAATTAAGGCTACGCATAATGATCAGAGATTATCCATGACCTACTCAAGGAGACTCTGAGATATCAAGGAAGTAGTGGCATATCGAAGTCGCACTTAACCTTACAACTCGAAGAACCGCAGCAAAATCAGCAAAAAAACCGCAAGACGTAATCAGCAACTTTCTTGAGCCATTGTCAGAATGAGGGCGATGACACTTTGAGATCGAAGATAGTACCTACCACTGCAGTGTCCATCATCTCACAATTCAATCCTTCGAATTACTTGAAACGGTACAGAGAGTACCCAGGATACCTAATCTTGGATTATTCGGCCTGTCTGCGAGGAGGATGAATATTGAAATTATTGAATAGCCTGAAATGTTTAAACGTTTCAAGGACTGCGGTAACATTTGTGATTGTGGAACATAAGTCAATGCAGGGCGGACTCGGAGTATCGAAAGACACACCGACACAAATTTTGCACGGACTCAAATCCAGATCCCTGGAATTGGGTCATCCTTGGCTTGACAAAACTGACACGATGCCAATGTTGGTTCAAAGCCTCTGTGTGAAGTCCATGGAGTTGGCGGAACAAAGCTGGAACCTTCCTCCTGTAGAACTCATTTCCAGATCTAATAGTTCGAGATCCTTCGAGATTTCGTCATCAGTTTGCCTCGCTATCAGTCTTCGAATCACGTCCAGAGGAATTAACGTTCATCCCTCTGCTTATCCAAGGGTGTGGTTCACAGCTAGGAACTTGATGGAATTATGTAATTGCCTGTTGTTTATTGTGGACGAAGTTGACACTCTGCTAGTGATAAATGAGTTGGAAGAGAGTAACCACTCGGCATGAAGGCAATATGTACCTACCAAACTTGGCCTTGAAGGCTGTTCAATTATTACTAATATCAGACCGAAGTTGGCGCAACTGCGCAGCTCAGGCCAAAGGGTTCACGTATTTGCTAGACTACCTCGTGGAATCAACACGCGTCTGATCCTTCTCTTGCACCTGAACTCCGAGTGTTTCAAGCTTTCTTAATGCTCATCCCACTCTTTTCTTATTTCGACCCCTTATCCTATCTCTCCAGAAGTCTGTAGAAGATACGATTTGTTATGCTTGCGCAATTCTGTAATCGAGATAATCCAAGAAATGGAAAATTAAACAAAACAATCCCGTGGTGAACAATTACAAGTTCCAGCGTAAAGCTTTCCCTTGTATGATCGTTTGTTCATGAAGGGGTCTGAAGGCAGGACTGGAAAGGCGACAACAGAGTGCATCATTTACATATTGACACCAACCATATTTGTGACAAGCGTCATCGTAGATATGGAAGCTGCCAAAAATACGGTGCGAAAAAGATACGTAGTAAGGAAGGTAAGACCGCCAATATCCACGCCGCAGCACCTTAAGTTCAGGTGCAGCAGCTGCAGTCAGCAGCGATGACAGGATGGATCCAGGTGAGAACGTTGGTGCGACAGGCATATATCAGGAAATTTTGGGTCTAAAGATTGATTCCTCAAGCTCGGAAAGATTTTGTGACGTGTCCTGGGAACCTACCTCCCACAGAACGCCGATAACGACGCAACTGTCAAAATGTAGACCAATAATACTAGTCTGTTGGCTTTTCGCAATATCAGTGACTTCGTTCAGTGGTGTAGTACAAGACTGACAGAGGAAATTTACCTCCAATCAAGGCAAGACCCTTTCACGACTTTTAACATGACATTTCCATACCAGCGGCCTAAATAATTTTGGATAAACTAGTCCGATTGAACTTCGCTATTATATGGTATATTGGAAGGACATTTTCGCCGGCGATGGCATCGGGTCACTGTTGGAACCCATCCGAGGAATGGCAAGTCGACCTGATACGGTACCACACAGATGCTTAAAATAGGACATCACTCACCGTAACAACATGCAAGCTGCCCTTCAAGAGCGAAGTTGATGCAATGAAGTCGCTTGAACGCGTGGCGGCGGCCTTTGACATAGCGTATAATGAATGAAAAAGAGATCCCCCTCGCCGCTCTTCTCATGAAAAGACAAGTGCCGCGAGAATTTCTGATTAAATGATTCATACCGAGGCAGAACTTGTGATTTCATGAGTTAAGTGAGGAACTTGCGCTCGCTCATTAATTATGTTGGTACCATGTAAGAAATTTTGATATCAGGAACGGCGCCCACAGAGCATGTGAAGACTTGGTGACACCATCCTGGACAAAGTAACGGCTGGAGTAAGAGACAGTGAACAGAACGAGAACTGAGAAGAGTGAAACGTCACGAAGGACGAAGGACCCAAAACAGATTATAGGACTAGCCTTTCAGGGTCTACAATTGTAATAGCTTTTCTTCACTGGGAGTGCCAAGAGAAAAGGATTCGTCAGGACAAATATCATAAATCTGTAAAGACCGCAGTATGATGTAAATGTGATAGAAATTGAAGAGCGGATTAATAGTTTATGACAAAACGGTGCCGGATCCTGGGTCCTGCAGCTTGCCAGAGAAGCGTGAGAGTTGATAGGATATAGCCTATTGCTCATGTACACCCAACTTGTCCAATGAGCTATGTTGATTCGGTATCTGAGGTCGGAGAGCTTGATGCTGCCATACCAACATCACTCTTGTTAAGTTGGCAGCTCTGTCTGACATACCGACTGCAGAGGTATGGAGATTCCATGTCACGACAAATCACAAGGATGTTGTGCTTTTTGCGCTTTGGCATATAGTCAGGCATGTGTCAAACAGCATTAGACAAACGAGTGGTATGATGTGAGTTGCCTTGGTCAGTTTCTCTTTGTTGTTGAGCGAGAGTACTGTGGTTGAGTGGACCAGTTTGCGACGGAAGAGGAGGTACGGTTATCACGTGAGTGCAAAATGATTGATGATTAGTCAGATACAATGTTTTTTCCACTTCACGACTCCCTTTAGCCTCTGCCGATCACGCAGTTAAGAGCGGAAGTGTGAGGAAGGGGATGACTTGCGAGGGGAAGGAGAAAAGCTGAAAAGAAATAGCGCCAAGCAGCCCATGCGCGCATGGGCTCAAAGAAACAAGTGTGATTGGTTTTTGTCTGAAGTGACCGAAAAGGCTATGAGGCCTGTAATGGTGCGAGGTGGGGTGGTGGTGGTGTTGATTGATGTAGCGAGGAGTGAAGATGAATGAGGTGTGGACGTTTGTGAAGATTTTTTCAGGGAGATCTTTGTAGGTAAGCGAGTTGGAGAGCCACACAGATGCAAGAATTGTTTCTGATGTGAGATTTCTAGGCCTCAGAAGTCCACCTCCCAATTGCCATGATGATATCCCCTGTTAGCCCAAGGGATGCGTAGTACGTGGCTTCTTCAGCTTTCAGTGAGTGACCCCTGAATGACCTGTCAATGAATGAAAAAAGTTTTGACTCAAACCAAGATCGTGTTGGGTTTGTGTCAGGTTCTGCTGACTCAGGGGCCTTTTCCAAGAAGCAACACCCTTACAAGGCAGACTCGAGTGCCAAACTATGTGTGCTCAGGGTGTCAATG
>JAGGAT010000159.1:0-62683 GCA_017657195.1 Termitomyces sp. T70a | reverse complement strand
AAGTAGGTAGAGGACTGGAGGGTTGAGAGCAAGGTTGAGAAGTGTTCAGAGAGTAGAGGACCGGGCTGAGGAGTGAAAAAGTAGCGGTGAACTAGTAGTCCCCTGACAAAGACGCCCTTCTAACAGCCACATTGCATTGTGGTATCAGGTGGCCAGGGACCAGTGGCAGCTCATGGAGCTCAAGCAAGATCTCTGACAGGCTGCTACTCCTGTGCACTCTAGGTAAGGTCCCAGGCCCCTCCCTCCTACTTTCAGACTTTCTCTGCCCCTGCTCTGCTGCTTCCAGCACTCATTACACATCTAACCCTGCCTTCAGAAGCCCCAATAAATGTGGATGCATCCTGACAGCATTTGAGACTGCTACTATTGTGCCAGCATTGCAGCACTCCTGGACACTTTGCTTGAAGGTGCCCTCTGGGACTTGAGGTGTGCTACTTAGCTTCCAAGAAACAGGAGGAGCTACTCCTGCAGCTCCTGGCTACCTGGGACATAGCTGGGGTCTCTCTCAACATAGCCCTCACGCAGGAGTTTCCTGGGAAGGTGTCAAGCAAAGATGTCCTAGAGGAGGTACCAGAGAATTTTTGCAGAAGTAACAGGTAAATAGTATGGCCCCATTGCTTAGTGCTAATTAGTTTGCCTGTCTGTCAGTAGATGCCATAAACATAGTCTCTGCTCATTTTTCTGCATCCACAACTGTAAGCACCCCCTCTGACATACCCTCTCAACAGAAAATGACACTCCTGACACCTCCTTCTACTCCTCCACCACTTCCACCATTGTAACCCCACATACCCACCTGGGAGCACTGGCTCTCCTAACAATACATAGTAGCCTTGACTCCTTCCTCCAACTCGCTCTGACTCAATGTGGAGGTAGAAACCACTGACATGCAACAGGCCTATAGCATTGTAGCCCTCCTCGATTCTGGGATAACTGGGCCCTTTGTGGATGCAGACTACATGGAGCACCACCAGCTCATAACCTGACCTCTCCTCTCTTTGATTTCAGTGTACAACATTGGTGGTACCCTAAATGAAGCTGGCTCCATTTGCACCATAGTAGACCTAGTCCTCCGCTACAGATCCCATGCAAAGCAGGCCACTTTTGTGGTCACTAGCCTAGGGAAGCAGGACATGATTCTCAGCTTCACCTGGCTCTAGAAGCACAATCTGGAGATTGACTAGGCCAAGAGAGATGTGAATATGAGTTGGTACCCCAGACACTGTGCTACCTGTGTGGAGGAGGTAAGGAAGAAGCGGCACATTGCTCAGCAGGAATGCACAGCCACCTGGGCTTGCTAGGTTGGATACCTCCCCTGTATGGACCTCAACCTCCTGACCCCCTGTCCCTGGTATTTTCTTATAAAGAAGCCTTCTACGGAAATGACAGGCACTGCATAAAACCCTTCAGGCAGGAAGAGGACAGCATGGAGGAGTTCCAACCTGCTCAGAACCTGGAACAATCCAACAATGCCATTGAGGTAGGAGACTCAGGCCAGCCAGATCATGTCCCAGCAGATGGCCCAGGCCTTTGCCACAAACAATGCTCTGCAGGCTTTCCAAGATGCAGTCCCCCACCACCTTCATGATTTTGAGGACATCTTCTCCAAGGCCTTGTTTGACTCACTCCCAGAGCACAAGCAGTGGGACCATGCTATTGAGTTGATACCCAAGGCTACCCCTTCTAGCTGCAAGGTCTATCCACTCACCCCCAGAGAGCAGGATGAGCTGGACATCTTCTTCTAAAAGAACTTCAAGTCTGGACATATCTGCCAATGGCCTCATCTGTGTTCTTCATTAAAAAGAAGGACAGCTCTCTTTGGTTGGTCCAGGATTATTGCATGCTCAACATGATGATGGTCAAGAACCACTACCCCCTTCCACTCATTTTTGAATCATCAATAACCTCCAGAGCACATGCTACTTCACCAAGTTGGATGTCCACTGGGGCTACAACAATGTGCGTATCTAGGAGGGAGATGAGTGGAAGGCAGCATTCTGGACTAATTGTGGACTGTTTGAACCTCTTGTCATTTTTTTGGGTTCATGAACAGTCCAGCCACCTTCTAAACAATGATGAACAATATCTTCTGGGACCTGATCGCAGACAGAGTAGTGACCTCAATAACATCCTCATTTACACTAAAGCTATAAAGGAACATTGTTGTATTACCCAGATTATCTTGGATTGTCTCCACCATCACCAGCTTTACCTCAAGCTGGAGAAGTGCAAGTTTGAGCAGACCTGTATTGAATATCTCAGGCTGATCATCTCTCACAGGATGGCGGAGATGGACCTGGTGAAGGTGGCTGGCATCACACAATGGCTGGCACTCTGGAACAAGAAGGAGGTACAAGCCTTCTTGGAGTTCACAAACTTCTATTGGTGTTTTATCTAGGACTTTTCACACCATGCACGCCCTCTGTTTGACCTCATCAGAAAGGACATGACTTAGAAATGGAGCAATGTGGAGCAAGGAGCTTTCAAGGCTCTCAAGGCTGCTGTCACCTCCAAGCTGGTCCTCATCTTTCCTGACAACAACCACTCTTTCCAGGTAGAGGCCAACAGCTCCAACTTTGCAACCAGCGCAGTCCTTTCCTAGCAGTCTCTGAAGAATGGTAAGTGGCACCCAGTTGCCTTCTACTCCAAGAGTCTCAATGCCATGGAACGCAACTACAAGATCCATGACAAGAAGATGCTGGTCATTATCAGTCCCTAAAGGAGTGGTGCCATTTTCTGGAGGGGGCCCAACATAAGTTCAAAGTCTGGATGGACCACAAGAACCTGGAGTACTTCTGGACAGCCAAAAAAACTCAACCATTGCCAGGCTCAGTGGTCTCTGTATCTCGCCAACTTTGACTTCTCTCTCTATTACAAGCCTAGGCAAACCATGGAAAAGCTGGATGTGCTATCCTGGCATGCTAACTATGGCTCTGGAGCAGAGGATAATGCTAGCATTGTGCTCCTCCACTCCAAGCTGTTTGCTATTCAGGCTTTAGAAGGCTTGTTTATGCAGGGGGAAGAAGTCAATACTCTTTGGAACATCCGCAAAGGCAACCAAGAGGGGCTCCAGGAGAACTCAGTGGCCAAGGCCACCCTAGCACTGCGATTGAGAAGGGCTACCAGCATCAAATTCATACGCACAGAGGAGTGGGGCCTACAGAACAGCCTTCTCATCTTCTGAGATCATATCTACATTCCAAATGACTCAGAGCTGCATAGATGCATCATGGAGCAGCACCACAATTTTCAGATTGCTGGACATCTCGGATGCTGGAAAACATTGGAATTGGTTTCTCAGAACTATTGGTGGCCCCAGATATTGAGGTACATTGGATCCTATACCAGCACCTGTGACCTATGCCTTTAAACCAAGCCTCAACATCACCTTCTGGTAGGTCAGCTACACCCCCTGCCAGTCCCTGTGGCACACTGGAGCATGGCCTCCATTGACTTCATTGTAGAGCTGCCAGACTCCCATGGCTATGACGCTATCATGGTGGTAGTGGACTTGTGTGGTAAGTGTGCTCATTTTATACCCACTCACACTACCTGCTCCACCATGAGTGCTGCACATGTGGAAGCTCCATGGCCTCTCCAATATCTACGTCTCTGATCAGGAACCACAGTTTGTAGTGAAGTTCACCCATAAGCTTTATTGCCTGCTCCACATCAAACTACACACCTCCACTATGTACCACTCCCAGTCTGATAGCCAGACAGAACAGGTCAACCAAGAGCTCAAGCAGTACCTCCATCTGTTCTGCAATGAGCAACAGGACAATTGGGATGAGCTCCTCTCTGAGGCAGAGTTCTAGTACAACAACTATATCCACTCCACCACTAAGGTCTCTGTCATAACCCACTTCATTTTCCATTCCTCCAACTCATCAAACCCTTATCCACCACCACCTGCCTGCCACCCCCCCATCCAACGCCCAACACTGCCCTGCCACAGCACATTGGCCCTCCCACTCCACATTAGTGGCACATCAGCTTCCTTCCCCATCTAGCCTAGTTCGATCCCATGACCCTCCTTTCTTGTCTCATGCCCCTAAAAGCCAGCCAGCAGCCTCGGAGCCCACATACTATGAGCTTTCTGGCCACTTCCAAGTATATAAGGCTCCAGCCATCCTAGTCAGTCTTCAGACTTAGTATTGACAATATTTCCCTACTTATCCATTTTCTCTCTACTCCGTTTCTCTCTCTATTTCTCTCAATAAACTCTGTTTTCCTCCTTTATCTGTCCAATTCTCAGTTTCCACTCCTCCTTTGCCCTCCTGCAACCTCTGTATTCACTCTGGTTGCCTCTGACTGCCTTTGGACTACCTCGGAGGACTTTGGACTTCACACCCAAGCCCTGTCCTAGCTCCAGAATACTTTGGTGCACTTTGGGCTTCACACCAAAGTCTTCTACCGTTCTTGTCGCTCTTCCTCGCCCCTCTGACTAGTGGGTCCCTTGCTTTACAGAGAGCCCCTGGGTCCACGGTACCTGACAGTCTCCCCATTCCTCCTGGACACTGGACATCACCCTAAAATGGGATTCAAACCTCTGGAATGCTGATTGGAGAATGAGATAGTCAATGAGTTTGTGAACTGGATGCACAAAGCTCAAGAAGATGCCAAGGCAAAGAGCAACATAGCCTGGTCCTATGACCACAGATGGCTCCCAACTCCTACATACAAGCCCAGAAACCACATCTACCTTGACAAGTCAGATATTGCCACTACCTAGCCCTTCAAAAGCTGTCCCATTGCCAACTGGGGCCATACATAGTAGAAAAACAGGTGGGCTCCTTAGCTTATCGACTCCACTTACCTCCTGGAATGTGCCAGCTGCACCCAGTCTTCAATGTCATCAAATTCCTACCCACTCCAGATGACTCCATACTGGGACGACAAGCTCCAACCGCCACTACCCCCAGTTCTAGCAGCCAATAGTCCAGAGTACAAGGTGGAGAAGTGTAACAGATCATGCCCTTTACAGCACTAGAATACAGTATTATTACTTTATAGTTATTATTTTACTTAGCTATTATGTAATTACTATATAAGTTGTGAGGTTACTTATGTAACCTCAAGTAGTCTTTTTCGCACAACCGTAGCCAGAATCAATTGATAGGTTCTGACTTACGGTCTTGTGCATGAAAGGCTCAGTAACTGCGTTACAAGAAGATCCTAGACAGCCATCTATTCTACTGCAAACTACAGTACAAGGTCAAGTGGAAAGGCTACAGTATTAAAGACATTTCCTGGGAGCCTACCAACAATATCCATGTGCCCGCCCTCGTCAGGGAGTTCCATTGTACCCACCCCAATGCACCCCAAGCCATCTGAGGCATCTACTCCATCTCTCTGATTGACCAAGCAGTCCAGGACCTGTTCTATCCTGTGTGTCAAGGCGCCACACTCTAGAGGGGAGGTAATGTCAGGAGACACTCCCTTTCTCTCCTTTTTTCTTTCTTCATACCTTCTCTATACGTACATCTGTCCCATCACCTTTCCTTACCTTAGTCTGGATTGGCTAGTGGCTGTGCCCCTGTTGGCATGGCAGGCATAGCACAGCCACTGGACACCCATATTGCTTATTTGATTTACTTACTCTAGTCCAGATCAGCTGGTGGCTGTGCCCCCATCAATACTTTGGGCAGAGCACAGCCACTAGGCATGTGACTTATGTTTATTTTCTTGGACTCTGGCAAGAGAATTCTTAGACTTGTTCTCTTTGAATTTCTCTCTGCCAAGTAATTACTTATCTACTGTCTCTGTTATACTTACCTTCTAATATACTTTGGATTTCCCTCTGCCAGTTGTGTGATTAGCCACAACCTCTAGAGGTCACCCTTACAACAACCCTTCATATGCTCCACCCACAGCCCAAGCCATCACACACTCTTCCAAGCCACCATGCCCCTTCATATGCCTCATTCACAGCCTGAGTTATTACGCACTTCCCCAAGCCATCATGCACCCCCCCAAACCATCACACATCATTTTATTCACAGCCCAAGTCATTATGCACTTTTTTAAGCCATCACGCACTCCTCTGAGCCATCATGCACCCTTTCAAACTATTATGCATCATCCCAGGCTGTTATGCACTCCCCAAGCCATTGTGCATTATCCCAGGACATCACACATCACCCCAGTACCACCACAAGAACCCCCCAGCCTACAGGCAGATCACTCGAGCCCCACACAGGCTGCTCAGCCATTACACATTACGCTAATTGCTAAACGCTTGAACCACTATTGATCTCATGGTCCACTCATGTGATCTCCTCAATACAGCTGCCCTCCACCCCGCCACCACCCATAGAATCTTAGAACCTGCCCCAGAACTCTTTTTAAACCACACTCCTTCTACCCATAGTATATAAAGACTATAAGTAGCTCCCATGTACCTTAATCTTAATATCAACAATAACAACTAGTGTCTTTGTCTGCTAAAATCTCTGTCTGATTTTCTCTCATGCTTGTTTAGTCTCCTTTGTGCTTGCCTTGGCTTATTTTCTGGCATGCACCTCATTGACTAGCACACATTAAACTTTAACACCTCCAACTTTGTCTTGTCGCCAGAACTCCTTTGTCAACTCGACTTCCAGTCCCCAGCTCAAATCCAGAGCAAGCCCCATAACCCCAGAATCTGCCCTCTCTGCTGTCTCATGCCCCGGAACACATCTTGGAGCTCTTGATGCCACATTTATGTAGTTTGGCGCTTGCTTGCACCTTATAAGGTTGTTGCTTACTAGGAAAGGCCCCCAGATCAGCAAAACCTGACAGTGCGCTGACTAATAGAAATAATGTGTAAAATGTTGCTTAGCAGTTTTTAAATGTGTATGCCTTGCTGTAGATGCAAAGGCATGTATAGTACTAAGGGCACCAATGATGGCAATGTAACATGGTAGGTGAGAGAGTCAACAAGGGATAGCAGCAAGAGGATAGTGCTATAAAGGTAATTGTGGCAAGAATACAGCAGAATAAACATTGGTGACTTATAATTTTTAGGATGTGCCAAAAGAAATTTGTAGTGTGGGGTGATCAAAGAGGCTTTATTTGATGGTGTTACTAACAGAAAAAGTAAGTATTTATACAAGAAAGAGTTTGCCATCACCATTGTGCTAAGCAGCACTAAAGGGCAGTGAACTTGAAAGAATGTAAGTGAGCACTGTGATTTAAATTATTTAATATAAAGTCCACAATCAAGCTGTCCATACCATGCCGTTAAGTGACACTAAGCAATGTCAAGCACCAAAGTAAAATGCCAGGCTGTCTGTCACAGAGAATCTTCATCATTCTATGTTGCTAAGCACTGCTATTACTAAAGAACATCAGTTCTTATTATATGCTATTTGTCACCTATCAATCTGTTCATCACCAGCGCTATCATTGATAAGAGAAGATTGTTGCTGTGCATGGCTATTAGATACCACCTAGAATGGTTTAATCACATGTGCCTGAGTAAATTCTCTTCCTATAACCTCATCTGTGATTTACCTAGATGTTATCCATATGGTTGGTGTGCCTAGCCCAAATAAAGGCTTATTAATAGATGGTTTAGTATTTTGGAGTAAGTTTTAAAAAGCTGCTTAGCAAATCCAAGCATGAATGCCTTGCCATATTTGCAAAGGCACATAAAATACTGAGAGCACCAATGATGGCAATGTAATGCAAAGGTTGAGAGATGTGATAAAGCCATGATGTGGCAAGAGGAATGATTTAAGGAGAACACAGTAAAGATGCATGGCAAGACAAATGTTGGTGACTTATAACTAAGATGTGCTAAAAGACTGAAGTGTGGAGTGATCAAAGAAGACTTGATTCAATGCTATTACTGACAAAAAGTAAGTATTTATACTGATATAAGTTTGCCATTACCATTGCACTAAGCAGCACTAAAGAGCAGTGAACTGGTAATAATGTAAGTAAATACCATGAATTAGACTATTTGATGTGAAGTCCACAATCAAGCTGTCCATAACAAGTTAGCAAGTGGTGCCAAGCAATGTCAAGCACCAAGATAAAATGCCAAGCTATCTGTCATGGAAAACCTTCATCATTCCCTACCACCACCAAGTGCTGCTGCCACTAAAGAACATCAGTTCTTATTATTTTGATGCCATTTGTTGCCTGTCAATCTATCCACCACTGGTGCTATTATTGATGGAAGAAGTCCATTGCTGTGCATAGTTGTCAGATGCCACCTAGAATAGTTTAATCATGTGCACTAAGGTGACTTTTCTTTCCATGACCTCTATCTGTGACCTGTCATACTATATGTTTGGTGCATCTAGCTCTAATGGAGGCTTATGAACATACCATGGTCCAATTAGTAAACAGTATGAGTAATAGTGCAGCCACTGATGTAGTATATAAAGGCAGCCTGTAGATAGAATATCCCCAGGCTGAACAAAATAGTAGTATTCTCCTGGCCTATCTACCAACCCAGCTGTAAACTCTCTAGCAATATCTGACCACTTGGTTAGCCTTGCCAGTCCCTTTGTTTGGCTCTTGCCTGTCTCTACACTCACTCAACTCCCACTTGTTACTGGCACCCACTGGCTCTGTGGAAGGAGTTCCACAGATATTAAGTGTTCTCCTTACAATGATCAGAATTAGGAGATATGCACATCAGTCATTCTGACACTAGACTGAGGTGTGTGTTGAGCATGTAGTACCATTACACATACTAATATGCATCAGTTACTATTGTTCAATACTCCTATATTCTAGCCTTTTCACATCCTCATCCAGTGTCCTCCACCAATTGTGAGCTCCATTCACCATTCCATACAATGCCTTGTTCAGCAACACTACTATGCTCACCATTAAACATTGGGATGGTTTTTTGAGCTACTGTACATTCTTCCACATAGCTGTTATTGACAAAGTCATCCATTAATTCAGACAAAGGAAGTGACACCATATCCCTATTTATAGACATGGGATTCAGATTACAAAGAGTCAACAGGTCAACTCTACTCAAAGAAGAACATAGGTTAGGCAGCAACCCGCTATATGCTGCCATGTCCACCAAACCTGACATTATTGTCTACGCAGTTCAAAAACTCACACAATGTCTCATTTCTTATGCCAAATCCACTGAAATACAGCTCTCCATCTACTATTAATCAGATACAACAGAACTATACTATGGTAATGTCTAGTGTGTGTAAATGGAATCATACCCACCTCAGTTGGCCCTGATGTGCTTTGCAATCCTTCTCTAATGTAAACCCATCAGTCTTACCAGCTTCACTAACTCAGACTAAGCCAATTTCCTGGACACTCAACAAAGAATCAGCAGATATGCATGGAACCTTAGGCTCCAGTGTTGTTTCATGGGAAGCAAAGGAAACATAAGACACATAGCCACACCTGACAGCACTCAAAAGTATATACGGGTGCAAGCAAGACTTGAAGGAATGATACCACAGCTAAACCAAATATATTCTAACACAAAATAAACCCCATCTGGTCAATTGTGGTTACTCTCCTGACTCCCAAATCTGGGGCCAGTGTCCACGCACCAGATGTCTCTTTCCGCCCAATTAAACTGCTAAAGTCTATGCTTAAATCTGGAGTGAATGCTCATTCAACTCTAACCTAGACAATTTATATCGCTCTGCCTGCTTTCGCATACGCTTCACACGTCTGTCAACAGAGTACCACTGCTTGTGATCGGCATATACAGAACGGTAGCGGCGTCGGATTTGCCGTTCGACGACATCGTTATCTTCTTCAAACGTTTCCTGAGATGGGACGGTGTTGTTTTCCTCCTTGTCAATATTCATTGCTTCACCATCTGACTCAAGGCCAGAAGGGGCTTGGGGTAAAGTCTTATGAGTACCATCAAGGGTAACACGAGAAGACGATGGAACAGGGGGAAAGGCGAGTTTGATAGGAGATGGTAATGCTGGTTTTTTGGGAGACTCAAGCTTCCTTTTCTTGCTCGGTGTATCAGAGATAAGGGCGTCTAGTTCATCGCCAGATTCAAGTTGGGCCGGTGGATGCGCAATCTTACGTTTGCTTGGTGAGTCTCGAGAGGGGAGGACACGTAAGGGTCGTTTTGGGGTACGACGGGGGGTTGAAGTGGCACTCGCTTTGACTGGGGAGCGTTGTACCAACACATCGTTCTTGATACGGTTCTTCACAGATGTACAGCAATCGTTGATCTTGTTGAGTAAGTTGGTAAATGACTTTGCGGATGCACAGTGTTCTGCTGCAAAGTCTCGCTTTACGGCAGGGTCCTTGCCCTAGGAGATCATGAAAGATAGCTTTTAGTATAGATAAGTGGCTTACAGTGGCCGTGGTATAAACCCAAAAAAATATAGCATTTTCCAAATCAGGTCCATCGCTATTAACTGAGCCGGACTCTTCATCGCTCTGCATCAATGTTCTCTTCACGGCGGCCGTCCATTCGTTCAGGAGGTCTTGACCTGATCCCAAAGGGTACTTTTTCGCGAGTGTATCATAGACGCCTTTTCCACTCCTTGTTCTTCTCGGCTGATCATCGAATGCGGCCTTGACCGTTTCCAGGACCTTGAGGAAATCAGACTCTTTCAGACACGACGCAATCTGCGCGTTCTTGCGCGTCACATCTGTATTATTCAAACTTCCGGGTTTAGTTGTAATCAGAAAGAGTGCCAATGTCTTACTTCGTTGAAGCAATGTACGCACAAACAGCTGGGAGACCAGTGATGAGTGGTCCAAGGTAGTATCCCGAGAGCGGCCCAGTTCTCTGTTTTGCAGAGCGTAAAATAGTCTGTGCTTCGTGGAATGTTTCGTTAGAATGGCATATACTTCTGAGAAGAACGTCTTGAGGGGCCATGACAGTCAGACAAACGAAGGTTTAAACTCAAGGTCGAGGACGCGAGCGTCACGCATGTCACGTTGTGGAGGAATCGGTGCTTCTAACTCGGAAGTATGTATTGTCCTATTTGCTTGGCAAGCTAATCCTTCTGGAGGCCTATTTGATGTGATTGAGAACATACAGATCATCTCTGGAGGAAGAATCAATGTTACTAGCAGTTCAATTGGGGTATACGGCTCCTGTCCGGCTGGTTACAAGTATACAGCCTACCCGAAGAGGAGCAGCAAGAGAGAAACCCCACTTGGACCCGTTTGCATTGCATTCTTCTATGTTTTACATACATGCTTTATTCCTCGACATACTTCATTTCATGAGGATAATCCAGCATAGTTATCCTTGCCTACTCCATCTGGACATGGCCCATATTCATTCAACTATAGAGGCTCAGAAGTTGATGATAATCCTATACAGTTATCATACATCGAATGATGGGAAGTCCTTCAATTGCCCAAATGTTTGCTTTGTAAAGATGATAGCCTCTGTGACCTGGTGGCCGACAACCCATGTTTCAGACTTTTCTGAAGTTTCTTTCAAGCTTTGTCAAATTTAGTGTCGTTGCTCTACGTTTGTTCGTGCCTTCAGCAGTTTCTCTATTATTTTTCAGAAGCAGCGCTTTCTGGAGTTTCTTTCAAGCTTTGTTCTTGTCAAATTTAGTGTCGTTGCTCTACGTTTGTTCGTGCCTTCAGCATTTTCTCTATTATTTCTCAGAAGCAGCGCTTTAACCGCATGTCAGCCCAGATGGCATTATTTGTGGAGGTATCATCACCATCATTTGACAAGCAAGCACGGGCCGTAGAAATGCTCGACACTTGTCCTGTCCTTCTATCTTCGAAAATCGTCATGTAGTGATTATCAACTTTTCAGCTTCATCAAAACAAAAGATCCTCTCTGGTTTCGAGGACGTTTCACGTTGTTATGAGATCTGTCTCCAGGAAGTCTTAACGATATTTTGGTTCCGGTATGTTCCAATCCTCCTGAAACGTTTGCAATCCATACCCCTCGAGGGACCGATTCCGGGGCCTTGATTGTTATCTGGGTGCTGGTGGTGGTCCCCTCACAACGACAAGGCCTACTATGAGGCCTATGAGGGCGAATACACTTTTCTGGGATTCATTCCTGCGTGTCCTAACCTGGAAACTCTGATATCATTGACATTCAATGTAATCTGCCGCAACTTACTCACTGCAACGTGTTGCGCCAACGCCGTACTAAGTGTACGGATTTGAGGTCTGCATAGACGATGTGGACATGATGTTATGATATCTAACAAAACTGGAAGTATGTAGCACTGCTCGTGTCAAGTATATTCATGTGGATAGCTATGACGATGAGAAACTACCTAAGCGCGTTATTTCTTCAGGAAGCTGCAACACGTCCATGATAGTTATGATATCTTTTTCTTGAAGCCTTCAGTGTCGGAAAACAAGGCAGCAGAAGATACCCGTTGGTCGCCATCCAGCGTTTTACACCATACACTTTCCAAATCATTATGTTTCGACAACTTTGATTCGAAGAGGATAACTCGATTCAACTTCCCTAACCTGAACCATCTCAACGTCCACCGGGAGTGAAATCTCAGCGTTGGTCGAAGTTCTTTCCAAGGACTCTCTTACACATCTCACATACTCTGGCTTCCCTGGACTGCAGTGATTATTTTTTTGTCCATTGAATCTCAACTTTCCTGATTCGCACTTTACAAGTACTCACCTATACCTCGAGATCATTGAACCTGGCCAAGAGGAAGAGAGTCTGGCTTTCAGAGTCGTTTTCCAATCGGTAGTAGTTGAAATCCCGTCACGTAGCTCATTAACCATGGCTTAGAGACCAATGGCTCTGCGTATACAGGTTGTTAGCAGAGTCGATGAGGCTAGCATAGATATACCCTATCTCAACTAGAATTATCACAAAAGGTTTTCGTTGCAATGTCACTGGTGATCACTACTCTTCAAAAACTCAGGTTAAAATATCCAAGCAAGGGACGTGAGTTTGCAAGAAAAAACGAGCAGTTACATTGGCGAGATAGATATTCAAAGTTTCTGAGACGACTCGAGAGAGGGAAGTTCGACAATCTGATCCGTGCCTGGATATGGCGGCAAATTCAAAGCATATTTCTCCTCTAGTGTCCTGAATATGTGATACAAAACGCACATTGATAAATGAGGACAACGAGGAGAGTTTTTCATACCTCGGAACGAATCTTCCACCAAGGAAATGCCGTCCAGTGAATCCCCTGACGCCTTCCTTTGGCGCCGTTAGGCTAACAAGAACATGGGGATTTAGACCAACGCCTGCAGTATTCCCCTCTTCGACATCCCAACCTGACGGTATATCAACAGAGACGATGGGGAGACCAGACTGTGAAAGAAGAGGAATAGCGGCGTCAAACGGTGCACGAATGGGGCCTTTGAAGGAAAACCCAAAGATAGCGTCAAGAATAACATCGGTGGAGCTAAGTGCTGTGCGCAAAGAGTCGATATCAGATGAAGGGAGAAGCGTGGTGATCTTCATGTTGTCGCACTGGGTTTGTAGGCGCTAGAAAGAAGCTTAGCTGGATAGATACTACTAAAACGCACCCTAGATTACCTTGTAGTGTTCTTTGGACCCAGGCTGGAAAGACTATATGTAAAGAATTTGGTGGTTTCAAGCGGTGTAGAAAGTACCTTCGGCATATAAATCGTAGGCGTATATCCAAACATCCCTGAGTATTCTCGTGAGTGGGCACATTTTTTTGGGTAAAACACTCACCTAGATGTCGAGCAGCAACCAAACCGTCCCCGCCTACAGAAGATACGTGATCCCTGCAAGAAAACGCCAGAGAGGAAACTTAGACACCTTGGTTCCCTGGTCCACAACAAACCAGCACGCGTGGATACTGCTCCTTTCTGTAAACTTTGGCAAGCCCCTGGGCGCAAGCCAGGCCTGCAAGTTCCATTAGCTGAAGACTACATTGAGTACAACTAGAGCGAGACTAGCGTAATCCTCACCTGATCAAGGGTGAAGGCTCCAACAGGACCCATAAGTTCCTCGTCGATCTGGAACATAGCTGAGTGACGTTCATTGAACATAACATCCTCTTAGCTGACTTGTTGAGCAAGTCTGGCAGTGAGGTATCGAAGGGCCATAATAGTGAGATGATGGAAGGTATATTCCGAGTCAGTTATGCATGACTAAGAAAAAGTGAGGTGGTATAAGTTGACTAAGTCGATACAAGGGTTGGTACAGATATCAATGAACGTCAATATGGAACGCGCACTTCAGCAAAGATGAAAGACCAGATACTAGAGGCCTTGTCGGCAATGTAACAAAAATCAACCAATAGCTTTGATACAAACCCGCCTATGCTCTTCCCAATCCTTCCTTTGATGATCAACAGAACAGTACTTAACAAGTTTGCACTTGCTACATGTTTGCCCCGTGATTTTGCCTTCCCCGCTATTGCTTAAACCTACACTGATCTCTGAGCCACTGCCTGTTGTGCTTCCAGATTCCTCGTCGGCGAATAACACATCACAGTCGACCCAATTGCACATCAAACGTGTTTTGATCTTTCTGTGCCGACCCTTGCTCCAGATGTTCAGTACAGTTGCCGCCTCCAATCCTCGTCGTGGAAAACGTATTATCTCACAATCGTCGTTGCAACACGGATTTGGGCAACCCGTAGGCAAGTCAGAGAAGATGTCCTCGTCGGGAACATACGAAGTATGAGTAAAGAAGATTTGGGAATATGATGTACCGTGATGGGAGAAGAGTACGAAAAAGCGAGGTTGCTTCTCATATAGGAGGGCACGGACGACGAGATCGATCTGGGGGAAACATGGTGTACGGCGTTGGCGGAGAAGCGTATGTGTCAATCGCATGTCTGGGATAGTCCATCATGAAACAAGTGATGAGACAAATAAGATGATGCTCACGTTCGTGACGAATCTTCCTTTCCATATTTGGCTTACAGGTACGACCAAAAGAATAGCGACAAACCATCTTGAAGTACTCCGTAGCATCGTCCATCTCTTGCCGTTTCAAGTCGGTGACGATGATATAGATATCATCACAACCTAGATCGTGCATACCGCGCAACAGCATCAGTTCAGGAAGCTGCCCATTTAGACACCATCATTAGATGAAAGGCAGTGAGTGCGATATAAAGAACAACTCACTATCGTGAACACTACGGGCTTCATAGGCAGCCCGCGGTCCTTGAATGACTGGTGGTGATAAACATGTGTCGTCCATGTCCTGTCGAGAGGGATCAAGCGCCCGGTATCAACTGTGCGACAAAACACGTTCTCTGGCACAAATTCGCCTTTGTTCCATGCAAGTATCTGTTTCTTCTGAGATAGTACAGCGTGCCTCCGCTCCCGAATGTCCAAGAACCATTCATAGTAAGCAAGTTGGCCATGGCCGCGGTGGTCAAGCCACTGGTCGATAAGGAGGTCTGTTTCACCGTGGTCGAGTGTAGTTTTCACGAGTTCTGACATGGAAAGACTGGGAGGGGAGAAGATGGAGTAGAATTGCTTTCTCCGAGGCATTGTTGTAGCTTTCAAGGGAGGAGATAAGCAGGATGATGAACCCTGAATGGAAGATGAACAGGACAAGACAGTGGCTGTGTGATGCAACAGGCGATCAGTGGCTAACAAATTAGTTCCCGCTCAGGCGCGAGAGGGCCGGCCCTAAATCAGTGTGGGCACGATGGCCTGATATCGCGTCAGGTCGTTTTCCTTTGATTTCCAAGGAGTACTCTGAGTGTATCTTGTCACAAGTTATGACAGTTATTAATATTTCCTTTCGTAGCGACAATTATACCTGTGTCTTGTCCAATGGGAAGTGTTTCTATCAGGTAGTGAGTTATATTTCCATAATTTTTGCATCCTTTTCAATGTGGTCGATTGATATTCAAAGTGTCGTTGCAGCAGGACGATAGATAATCCAGATTTTCTTGGGGAAAGAAACAACTTGAAGTATCAAGGACTATCTCGTTGTGTTTCAGCCATCAATCTGAATGCGTGTCTTTTTTTACTCCAGAAGAAATATGCTTTGAACTTGCTACCATATCCAGCATGATGTTGACCTTCTCTGTCGTCCCCAAAGCTACCTGGCTAACAAACTTTCGCCCTTAATACAACTATTGTTGGCACCATTATCTAAGAGGTTCATCTGGTTCTCAAGTATCCATCCCGATACCCAACATCATAGTTTCGGCTACAACCGTCTTAGTATATCTCACGACTTTAGTGCACAGCAGGTTTTCCGTAATGGGAGGAGTACAGCCCAGAGGAGTTTCGGCTCATTGCAGCGAGATGCTGAATATGGGTGTAATATCTCATAGCATAGAACCAATCTTGATTCACCATCATTACCCAGGACAAGGTCACGAAGAGAACTCCGGCGAGAGACAGTTGACACTTGCATGCACAGGTCAGGTATATTTCCCGAACTGTAAAAGAAAAATCCCTTGCAGAAAGCCAGTTCAACAACATGGACGATTGAATAAGAATTTATGAGGCGCGAAAGGGAAATGCTCATTGGACAGAGTAAGAGATCGCACCTGAGGTGAAAAGAAAACCTTCTAGAAAGAAAAGTCTAATTTTTTGGGCAATGGAAAGTACCATTTCTGAAGGCGAAGTCCGCAAAAAAAAAATTCCGACTACTGCTTAGAGTAAGAAACATACATGTCGATACGATTAGGCGGGGAGAGTAACCGATTTATCCTCGTCAAGTAAAGTTAAGCGCCCACATACTAGTGAGACCCGCTGATTGTTAGTCGTGATGAATTATGAACAACCGGTACGTACCGATCAGCGGCCGGTTTCTGACCATCACACGGCAAATTACAAAAGCCAGTATTGCAGAAGGCAACAGAAATACTAGAAACTGATTCAACGAGCTTTATCCTAGGGTGCAATGTGTATAGCCAAAATATGTAGAGCCCGGCGAAAGATGCGTGAAGAAAAGGCGCCTAGAAATTAATGTTGAAAGTTGCGGGTTGGTGGCGTAACGTTTGGTCTCGTGAATTGAGATGAGATCAAAGCTCAATGGCCACAATTTAAATAAACATGATATCGAAAGGTTTAGACATCTCGTCTGAATAATGTACACTTCATGTGATATTGAGAGAATGGAGGCAGAACCGGAAGTCGTAGCACATAGAAAAACAACACCGCAGTGGTGTGATACAGAACTGAGAATCTGGATATGGATACGGCGGAGGCAGGAAGGTATCGCCATGGCTCGGAGCGAAGGGCATTGGTAGATCATGGAAGAGAGGGGTGTATAAAAACGAGAATCCAAATCGGGGATAGATATAGAGTTTTGGAAATCAAAAAGTGCTGGCCCACGTCTCAAGATCGACGTTCGACACCCGCGCTTGCTGAATCCAAATGTGATTCTGAATAATCTCAGCGTCTCGCACATAATCTGAGAGTACAATAACTTACCAGGAGATCTTTGGGCGTTTTCCTAGCATCTGGGTCTTTCAACAAGCAACTGTCCACAAACTCCTCCGCCTCACGCGGGAAGCGACCGTCAGGGGTCAGTCGTGGTGCAGGTTCGTTGACGATATGTTGCAGCAGCTCCAAAATACTCATAGTCATACCCCCACCCTGCAAACTAACACCCTTGCTCTTCCGCTTGTCTTTCTTCTGCGTTTTGACTCGCGACCGCGTCGATGGGTGGGCACTGGAAAGGACAGAAAGATGGTCACTGGGACGTGTAGGTGAGAGTGTGTTCTCAAAGTCCGAGAGGTCTGAGTCTGAATCAGACGACTCCGAGAAGGGGAAGCGTCCAAGGGCAAGTTCGATGAGGGATATTCCAAGTGACCACACATCAGATTTGACGGTGTACTGCGCGCCTTGTATCCGTTCGGGCTGTTGTTCGAATCAGTTTGCATGATCAAGTTTGTTGAGTCTCGATGCTGAGAATCGATGGTAGACTCACGCTCATGTACGTTGATGTCCCCACGAACGTGTCGGCAATGGAATTAATGAGCTCTCCAGAAACACCAAAATCGCATATCTTGATTTCCCCACTCGAGTTGCATAGTATGTTCGACGGTTTGATATCTGAAAGATAGAGATCGTGAGCGGAATGTTTCACATCTGTTGCTGATTATGAGCGTACCACGATGAATGATGCGATGCACATCGTATAGGTAGGTCAACCCTTCCAGGACTGCCAAGGCAACTTGGCCCACAACATCGATGTCGATGGCCCCAATTTTCTTGTATATTCCGTCTAATGAGCCTTTGTCCATAAACTCCATACATATGCAGATGTTGGGGTCGGCGAGAAATGCGCCGAAGAAAGAGATGATGTTCTTTGACTTGCAGTCGTGCATGATCTGAAGCTCGCGGAGTATTTGTTTCCGCACCGAAGGCTTAGCATCGATAAGAACAATCTAAGATGCATTTGTTAGAAGAATATAACCTACGTCAAATCAAGGTACGCACCTTCTTCGCCATTATAGTACCCGTTGGTACATGTTCAACCTTCTTTACACTCCCGCCATTACCCTGCCCCAGCTCCTGTAGATCCTTCAAGTCCTCGTTGCGTAGATCAAACTTATGCTCTGCATTCATATCCAAGCTGGCAAGCGTGTTGGAGAGCGCCACATGATAAGTATTTCGCCGGATAGATGCGGCGGATGCAGTATTGGGTGCCGAACCCGGCCCATTGCTCACCACTAGAACGTTATCTTTCGTTTCCTGTTCGATCGCTGAAACCACCCCGCTATTGGCGATTTTCGGAGCTTTGATTACCATTGGTGGAGGCCGCTTCCTTGCAGCGCTAGTTGGTGGTGCCAAGGTCGGGGCCGCACGAACAGCAACAGGCTCTGCCGGAGGTTGGGGAGCCGTGATTGTTATCGGCTGAGGCTTTAGCTGAAGAGCTTTGAAATTCCGTTTCTTGCGAATTGGAGAGATGGGGGACAGAATTGGAGAGGGCGACGAGGAGGACATGATGAAAGAAGGAAGAAATGAAGTAAAATGGCCCGAACAATTACGTCTGGGTTATCATATTTTATAAATTTATTTTATCCACGAGCCGTGGGAAAATATGCATAAATTCGTTCATCCCTTTCGAGCGCTCTAATTATCAGACACTTGTCATGGGAACTTGGTCTTTTGCGGACTTGTGAGTCTCTTTGCATGAATGCATCATTATGACACAGTGTCCTGTATACTTCTTCAGAATAAGTTCATTCCAATAGCGCACTCTGATCGTTGTCGCTCTCCACAAAAATAGAAACACACAACGCATTCCATTTTCCTGTGCTGCCTCAAACCATCCGGTCACTGGAACCCGCATCTCTTCAAATGTTGGCGCTGTGCAACTGTACACTGGTATACGCCTCAGGCCCATACCATCTGCTGTGTTTCTCGTTCTATCACCTCATAACTTTTGATCCACTATTGAACTTTACGGTGCATTTCAATTAGCTTGTACAGTTATTACTGGCTCCCGTACATCTCAACAAACATGACTGACGGAAGAGATGTTTAAATCTCTCGTTCCATCCACCGGGTTTGATTAATGACTCTAGCCTATTGGTCGCTGCGGAGTTGCCGTGGCACGATTTCTAACGGAACAAAGCTCTATTTGTTCACCGCGTTGGTACACATTTTTAGTTCTGTCGAAAATAGATGCTTGGAAGCAACTTCTCGCAGTCACCGCAGCCAAACGGGACAAATTAAACTACACTTTGGACAGCCTGTCCAGTCTTACCGCACGCCATCTTCATGAGACTTGGCCGCTAGCTGAAAGCACTTGATCTGGATGGCTTGTCGCACATGTACATCCATGATGGCATGGGTCCTTATTCTTATTTTGCAATCATAACAGCTATCTTTCCGGTTACCACCGATGGCCCCTAGACCTACATCTTCTCTTTCGAACGCCGGACATTAGGATGCGATGGATTGATATGAAACTCTCCTCCATTTGTCTTCACATGATGTGCTCCAATCTCATTCGCTCATTGTACCCATCGCAGAGTTTTGAGTGACACGGTGCGGAGTTTCTCACGGCTGGGGCCTTGATGTGGGCAATGGTAGCTAATAGCGTCAGGAAGAGATAAAACTACAATCCAAACATCGTCATCATTAATCGGTAGTAGTGCAAGTAACTAATGGGTCCAGGTATCGTAAACATAATCAAATCTTCAAATCGTATCGTAACTTGCACGTATCATCTTTGTTATCGGTAAACGCGTAAAAATCCAAAGCCGTCGTGTCGTACTTATCGTAGTTAAAGTAGTCGTGGATTCATGGTGCCATATTGGAATTCTGAAGGTCAGTGAACATAGATTTCACTTCCCGCGACCCACTTCGCTTTAGGTCGATAATTCGACTTGGCATCATTCACCCTTAACCTTACAGTTTGATGAAAGTTCGGGTTCGTATCTGTGACTATTCGGCCCCTTCCAAGATTTATACTGAAATCGCCCTCGAAGTCAGCACGAAACAATCTTGATGGAAAAAAAATTGCACGTACCTCAGCTTGCTATGCCACTCTCTATCCTGGTCCTGCCACACATGAGTCAATGGCACAAGTTCCAAGATCCACCATAGCTTATTCCCAACTTTAAGTTGATCATACATCGGCCGAAGCGCGTCAATGGCATTGAGCCTGTCTTCCTGCTCAGCGTCTTGCTCAGATACCGTTGGTACCTCGACTTTGGTCACACTATCAGCTTCAAAGACCACGCGAGGTATCCCATGACGAGACAGTGCTTTCTCGTCGAAAATAATTCCGCAGCGGGCTTGTTGGACTTCGCGCACCATCCATCGAAGACTGATGTTGGCTAAACTGTGAGGCACTGTATCCGGTACATTACCTCCACCGACATCTTAGATATATAGCATAATCAGTGTTTCAACCTCTTACGAAAGAGATCAGCACTTACCGGCATGACATCCACTAAACCAAACCTCAAGGACATCAGTGTCTGGGATACCTTCGTCCTCTTCTGGTTGAGACTCCTCGACGAATATCATCTCAATCTCTCGTTTGCAGAACCTTGTGAGACGCCCACTTCCACGCTTAAGTTTTTGTATGAGACTGTTGGTAGACTTGAAGCTGCCGAAGACCACGTTGTTATCCGTAGAGTTGGGATTCGCTGGAGCTTGAGGTTTTTTGGTAGGATGATGGTAGTAGTTTGGTTTGAACTTTGCGCGATGCTGTTGTTCAGTCAGGGTAAGCGAAATTGGTTAAATAAAGCTTCAGTATAATTGTACTTACTTCGTCTAAAGAGAGGGCATGTCGGAAGGTCTTAATGGCCTTGTTTGAGTTTGTAAATGGTAGTGTCCGGCAGGCTAATACGCCTACACTAGCCACAGTGTCCCTACCTTGGCGTTAGCAAATTGCCATTGCAGCACAATGATTAAAATTCTCACCAGACACCGACGAACTCGACTTTGACATCTTGGCAGAACGTCTTCTTAAAACCCGCGCAAAGTCGGAGGCCAGTCTTGTCCTCGCGTTTGTAAAGCTTATACCCGAACGGGATTTGTTGCTCATTGTCTCTCGGAAGAAGTCCGATCTATGCGAGGAAAATTTGTCCACACGCTTCTCGTCAGATGTGTAATGGTACTAACCTTGTGAAGAAACCCTGCAAGTGCCCTTGAAAAGTAGTATCACAAGATAAGTAACGAATCAGGCTTGTCAAATAGAACACAATTACCGCGCCGTGTACGATCCTCGAGAAAAACCTACAGTTGCGTGACATCAGTTTGAGATTTCCGATTGGAACTCGCTGAACAGTATCAAGACGCACCGAATATACAAATTTTATCCCCGACTCGATAGTTGTTCATCAAGAACTTGTACCCTTCAATGACGTGCTGATCGAGGTACCTTAGGGACTCAATCAACGAGAAGAACGTGGCCGAAATACGCGCATATGTACCATGCAAACGCCTCGTCAAGGACTTGAGCGCCCCAGCGAAAGAAGGGCGACACGACGCCAGGATTAAACCATGTCCCGATACCAGGCTATGCATCTATCAGAAGACATGTTTACTACTCAAGACAGACAGGGACAAACTTGGTAATAACACAACTGTTGATTAAAGTCATCTTTCTTCAATAACGAGAAGAATTTGATGACATTGGTCTCCTGCAGTACGTTGATGTAAGCGAACAGTCACAGAACGCGTAAGAACGACACTGACAACGCCATTATATTCGTTCGATGTCCCGTCGAAACAGACGATGAGGGTCCTACCGGACTTCGTTACCTCTCCGATGTTCGCATCCATTGGCATTACTGGTGGGGATTGCAAGTGAAGGGCAAGGAAAACGCAGCATGGGCGCTGACTTTCAGTTAAATCAGATTCTCTTTCTAGCGATGCCCCGCGGGAATTTGCATGATGTCATCACTATACCCACCAAGTTGGCGTTTCATGAGGATCAACGTCGCTTTGACACAGCCAAACCACACCACTGGACTGGACGCCATCATAATGGAATCGTTCCCAGTATTACTAAAGTGATATAGATCTTGAAGGCCATGCCTGTTGACCTATTCATGTGCAGAAACAAAGCGCTTCTTTGTCAAGAGTTTTTTATATGCATCACAATTCAAGGCCATATCAGGGGGAAGGCTGCCAACTTCCTGAAGGAAATAACGAAATCCAGGGACCAAGTTAAAAAAGCAGGTTACGAGGCCGAGACCGCTGAGCTTCGTGTACTGTCCCTTCGTCTGTCTATGTGTTGACATGTAGAGTACCTTGAGTATACGGACCTTGGTTACCCGGTTCAAGGTGCTGATGCACAGTGCAGGGTTGGCTCTGCGAAGAGTGCGCATCACGAGACGTAGTAACTTGGTTTACGTTGGTTGTGTTAAACTTGGCAAAGACTGGGTTGATGATATCTATCGTAAAGTGAAGTACAATAGCGGTGCATAACAGGGGACATTCGAGCGTATGTTTCGAAAAATCTGGCTCCACCTCCAAGATGGCCTGTTTTGGATGATGTGACTTCCCATGATCGTGGAACACCAGATACCGTCTCTTTCCTCGCCTTCTGTCTTGTTTCCCTAGTCTCAGCCCTTTCATATACTCTTTTCTATATTGACATACTAGTATTGTCTGTCTGAGATGCGCACTGGCATCAGCACCCTGTTCCCTTGCTTCATTTCTCACTCTCAATCTCTGGACAATCTGGCGACTACAACGGGATCTGATATACCTATCACGAATATAGTAACTGGTCCGCAGTATTTACATTGCGGACACATCAAGGCCGAAGTGGAGAGGCACTCACAAGATTAACAGCACAACATTGTAGCAATTGGTTGTCACTTGCCATCGTCGAGATGTTGGTTGTCATACCTCTCATGGGCGCAGCCAGGCAACGAACCAAGTTTTGGTTGTGGGGCCGTCGAATTTGTCTCTTCGGGGGTGGATATGCTATATTATCACACCGCAGCGTCGACACTGGTAGGCATTAATAATATTTCGAACCTCCAGAGGTAACACCGTTGATGTCTGTCAATTGCTTGGAATTTGTGTGGGCCTACTAGGACCGAGGATGAGAGTCAACAACAATCTCGCCAAGCATGTGATATGTCAGTTTTCTCTTGACGAGTGTTTCGGATGCCAGCATGAACGCGCAGATTCTGCACACTGGAGCTATCCTCTCTAAAGGGGTATGTAAGGTTTGATCCGAGGAGTGTCAGAAGGCGGAGTGCAAGATTGTACTTCTCAGGACAGGTTTGGCCGAGATCTGTTTGTATTCACCCTCCATTTTAATTCCAGGAACGAATATATTCCGTTGATAGCTATGGACGCAACACAACCATCTGCCATAGACTGATTGTATTGTTTTGAAGTAATCCTTCCTAGTATGTCATGCAGAAACTGGTTAAATAAGTCAGGTGAAACCCAGCCACCGTGGTCAGGCTCTTGCGAACCTCATGACAAAGGAGTTCCTCCTCACAGATCTAATCGCTTGGTGACTTCTCAAGATCTCACGCGAAGGTCAACGTCTTCTTCCCCTTTTGTACCTACATAGGACATGTACAATCCAGTCGCACTTGCAGATACTGGCTGCTTATCGGCTTGAAGATGGCCCTTGAAGCTTGATGTCGGGACGGTTAAACTTTTCAGGTGGGTAATCATATCTCGAGAATATTCACACTGTGCCGTTCCTTTCCATGTCGGCTCCGTCCATGTCGACTTGGAGGTGGCGTGAAGCGCTCGCAAAAGCTACTACATTCAGGGAATGGTCCATCCTAGGGAATGGAAACCTTACAGACAGCAGTTCCTCGTCCGTGGTCGGTTGGCTGTCGATGTATAATTTCCAAGCGATCTGTCAGAAAAGTCTGATACGCTCTCTGCTGATGAACGTCTGATCCAAGGCGTTACTTCGGACTGTTGCAGATTGATGTTTTTAGCTGTGAACTGTCTCAACGAACTTCTCGTCAGTATAGAAGTATAAAACCAGACTTGTAAGGAAGGAATTGACAAGAAGCCACCGGATGATGAAAAATATATGACGAAGTGGGATCAGAAATATAGTAAGGGAAGGTAGATGAAAGGACTGAAGCCCGGCGTACCGTCAAGCCCATACTATGGATACCACATCTTTCAAATTGTCATGGCTACTATTATTTGACCAGTAGATATGCTCGAATTATGGGCGTTTGAAATAAATATATTGAAGCTAAAGGGCTGGCCTAATGTTTTGTACCACGACCGTCAAACAGAAAAAAGCAAGTTCTCTAAATCAAAAAACAGTCATCTCAGAGTGTAAAAAATCGTTGCGCAACCATTTAGAGACAAGTACTTATATATGTACAACAAACATCGCTTCCCAAACGAACTTAGCTAGGCCAGCCTAACCTAACCGAAACAAAAAAGCACCACTACAGGTGTAGCCGCTTCAGAAACACACTACTTAGAGCACTGCCCCAGAATATGCATGGTCCTCTCATATTGCCTTCGAGTACATCGAATTCGCAGTGTCCGCCTTCACACTACTTTCCCAGGACTTCCTAGCCGTCTCATTCAAACGCTTCAAGTCCTCGTCGTCATCCCAGACATTACGCGATAACGGTACGCGTCTCAATCCTTGGGGCACTTGATCTAGCACGTCCCCATGATCCTCCCACAGACCCGCAGTCGGCCTTCGTGATGCCGTATTCGACCTCGTTAAACGGGTCCGGAGTTGTGGTGACAACGTTACCGCCGGATCAGACGTTGGTGTTGACTCAGGTACCGTTTCAGCGACAGGTTCAGGCGTCGGGAACGGTACAGCTGCCATTATTGCTGAAGCCGTCGGGATTGACGGGCTCACTCTGGCAGGTGATGTCTTAGGATGAGGAAAGGCCTGTCTCGCAGGGGGTGTCGCGGGGCGAGGAAAAGGTGGTGACTTGGGAATAGGTGGTAACTTGGACGTTGGCGGTGACTTAGGAGTAGGCGATGACTTGGGAGTAGGCGATGACTTAGGAACGGATGGCGACTTGACAACAGGTGGCGTGCTGGGACGAACATTTACTACGCCCTTGGTCGGAGTCTTCCCATCCTGCGGCGTAGTCACATTAATAGCAGGTCTCTTGAAAGGCTGTGGTGTCTGCAGTCCGCTATTCGCTCCATACCCGTCTTCATCATCCTGGTCATTAAGTTCTGACACCTGCACGGGAGGCGGAACATTTCTCGTTTTTGACCCAGCTTCTGACGGTGGCGCAAGGATATTTTTGGTCTCCGTCGAAGGCGGAACCGAGACCGGGGCGGGCGGACTCTGCGTAACACCAGCATCGTCCGGTGACTTGCGCGCCAAGAGATTGGACGCACGTTGGCTGATAAAGGAGCTGAATCCTGTGCCCCATGCAGCAAGGTTCATAGATGGGCTCGCCAAGGAGGAAGATGTAGGAGAATGTGCGGGGGTTGGACTAGAAGCTGACGCCGAAGAAACCCGGTGATCGCTTGTTGACAGACTCTTTGTAATAAGAGAGAATGGACGAAGGCCACCAGGTGTTGTGTTTGTCGTTGAGGGAGATCCACGTGCAGCGGAATCTGCACCATCATTATCAACAATATCAGCCTTGGTCACTTCTACGGCTGTATGAGGACGCGTGTTGCTTGTCGATGTTGCATCCGAACGGTTTGCCCATCGACCACGCACACCTTCGACGGCCTTGAAAAAATTGGCGGACCCAACGCTGACGGCGCGTGTGACAGCATCGCGGGCGGGAGCAAGTTGTTGCTCAAGCTTCAACTCTTGGATACCCTCTGAGAGGCGCAAGCCGATATCTGCCACAACAGAAGGCTTTTCGTTGCATGGATGTCTGTTCACGGTTAGGAGTCGTCATCGAAAGAGAGATCAATATACAAGATGCCCACCTCGGCTCAATGATATCGAAGATGACAGGATCGGTAACCTTTTCCCACACTTCATACGCGGTAGTTTTCCTGAACTCTGAAAGCCACACAGGATTAAAGTCATCAGAAGCCGTTGGAGCTCCTCCTGATTGCACTAAGCACCAAACCTTGCTTTGATGCGGAAGGACGTACCCGAACCATTAGTTACCATAACCCGATTTGCGGCTGATTTGGCCAAGAAATCCTGATATTTGACAACAGAAAGAGAAGCAAAGACGTATTCCTCGAACTGCAATCCACCCGTGAGCAAACATAGTAACATATAAAGGATGGCACTGTCTACGTACTTTGCTTCGAAGATAGTCATCACTTCCCTTGAATCTATAAGGTTTCATAGCTTCGGCACGGATTTCATCAATGTGAAGTTGGACATGCTTACTGTAAGTTCGTCGAAGGACTCTCCTCGTTCCAATTCTCATTGACATCATGTATTATCTCGTCCATCCACTTGCGATCGGCCGCTGTCAGGGCTGATGACCGTTCAAGATGTGGGTTGCGGAATTCGAACGCGCCCGTCTCAATCTGAAAGCTGATAAGACACAGGTCAATCTAGCCTAAGTAGGAGACGCGAACATTGACAAGGAGGTCAACCTCCTTTTGTGAGGTGACGATGGCGTTGGTAGCGCCACATAGCCAACTTGCGGTACCTTTAATCACATCGATTTGTTGAAGTGGCAAGTAAGGTTGGAAGAACGATCCCTGTTCGTGTATAAGTATTTCAGGTCATCGATAATGTTATTTTTATTAACCTTTCCAAAGAGGTCGAGAGGAAGACCCATGAATGCCATCATACTTTTGGGATCTGATGTCTTTAATGATGACGGGCGCTCGAGAGTCGTTGCTCGTGCAGCGAGTTGTGGAGAACCACAATCGTCCAGTGTGTGCAGCAAACCTGGTTCATAATTGACTCATATTAGTTGATACAGATGAGTACTTGTTAGAAACACACCAGGTATTAGCGACACGAGAGAATATTGGTAAGTACACAAACGCTCGACAGGATGTCCATAGAACACGATCTGGGTAGAATTCAGAAATGCGAAGGGACCGGGTATGCTTGCATACCCTCTGCTGAAGCATCATTGCTTTGACAAGAATAAGCGTTCGTTGCCGGAACATGTGAACGAATTCACGCCTTATAGGATGTTAGCATGACTTATAGATAATCTGATCAGCGACTTACAAACTTGTACCTGCCTTTTCTGTAAGCCAGACAAAAGAAGCAAAAAAAAAGAGCGACGAACCCATGTAGAACCCACTTTCCGTCAGTTGACTTCTTAAGGAGTGTTCTAGAGAGATGGCAAAGTCATCCAAGATACTAGGATCGCTGAAATCCCTCTGATTGAACAAAGCGGAAGTCACAACACCCAATTTGTCTCTGAGAACTGTTTGAGTTGCTGTGAAGGGTGACCTGAACCTAATGTACCAACCTAATCGGGCCAAAAACGGGTTTGGATGCCAACACAACCACGGCTTTCTGTACTATTGAACGCGTAACGTCTGGTGCTTTGACTCGGAGAGCAGACGCGGCTATCTGTTGGTTACATCTGACAACAAAGGTATAAAATACGGCTATCAAAGTATTTTGGAAACCTAGACTCACGATATGCCGAAAAGTGTCGTAGGATTGGGTCCAGAGGGCACGAGGTGGAAGTAGGCGTAATCTTCAACACTCTGAGCTTTTCGTGAGAGGAAATAAAGTAAAGATATCCGGAGACAAAACATACAAGGTGAGCGCCATCTGGGAGCGACAAAAATGGGAGAATTTTGGCCACCTCTTCATCTTCAAAAATATCCCCCTTCGAATATTCTATCCGCGGCCCGATCTTTTTTAAAGATATGTTCAAGCTACCAAACCATTCATCCCCTCGGAAAAATACTGACGCACCAAATGGTTGAAGTCGACCAATGCGACGCCATGTATGATGGGCTCGTTTTTGAGATTGACAATTAAAGACTCTGGACGCGCCTTTCGCGATGATACTGAAGCAGATGACGACATTGAGGATCTATCCTCACTTCTGGCCATGGATGGTGGATATGTTGGCCTTGTGTTATCGTCGTGACCCTTTGGTTCCTCATAGACTGAAGCTGAGGCCGAAGAAACTGGAGTGTCGTTGATACTGTGAAGAGACATGCTACTGCTATCTTCGGAGTCGAAGCCAGTTTTCACCCTGTAAGAGCGCGGATTCCTTTCCAGAAATGAGTCGTCGTAATGGCTCTGAGTTAAATGGTGACCGGAATTCAGCACTGAATTTCGCTGTGATAATGGTGGGGATGAGAGAGGTATTGAGCGTTGGGAGGCGGTGTCTGCGTCGTCGTCGTCGGCGTCATGGTCAAAGAATGAGTGAGGATTAGCGGGGGCCGGAGAAGGCTCTGGCAATAATGGAGCCATGCAAGGTTACGAAGGTTACCAAATGACAAGCGTCGATCACCAGCATCTCATGTCACACGCGTCCACAATCTCGTGTCTTCGTGCTTTCTCTGAAACGTGACTGGGCTGGCCTTTGCAATTTATTATATGTGTCCCAGAAATTGCATGGGCACTCGAGCGAAGCAGATCGTCAGAACTTCCTATCTCCGAGTCGCTGAAGGTAGACGACGAAAGCATTTCTTGGTTCTCAAATCGCTTCGTCACGCCAGAACTACAGATATTAGACCAACCTTGCAGTACGCTTTTAACGAACCTCGTTCCTGTCTCATTTCTGGACTCGAAGCTTGAAACCTGGAAGACACTATGCCACATGGGTATTCAACTTTATAAGGAAATGGAACAGTATTGTTGCTCAGTTAGTATCTTCATTGTCTCAAGATGCACCGGAAAGACAACTGGTAGCTTTACAACCATACATGTGCGCCAAAGAGTCGGATGTTTTTCTAACTTATGGATACCTTTCAGATGACGAGAAGCATTGAAATGAAGGTGATAGGCAAATTCGGAGTAGCGACATTTGTTAAAGAACTTCGACGCGCAATTGAAATGAATAAACAATGGTAATAGTCACTAGTAAGTATACCTGTGGAGCTAGACTATATAGTGACCCCGAAGCTGGCAACGATATTGGAGAACGACTTTGTAAACGTACCATGCTGAATGGAGATCCGCAAAATCATGATATTCATACGCTAGCGATGAATGGCCTTGCGTTGAACATTGCGAAGGCTGAGTATGTACCAATTGGGTCATGCTGCAATGAATGTATTGTATACTGTGACGATCTTTAGCGCATGTGCCAGTCATTTTGAGTTCATGAACAGAACGTTTCCCATTGAAAGAAATGAAAGCAAGGAATAAGAGGAAATTGATTCACACGAGGTCCCAAGCTCAAACGAACCGAATCTGCATCCAGAGGAACGATTGCTGGCATAACCTCGCCTCGTGTGCTTCTGGATGTAAAGACTAGTCCGTCTTCGCTTCCTGAGACATGCCGGTTCCACCGGACTTTGGTGAACGTTCATGTTATTCAAACGTTCAAAGCCGGGCATGTGGCGATAGTATTCGAAGTTTAGTCGCAATCCAACAAGATAAGTAGATTATATTGAGGACGTGCTTCGAAAGTGAATCTGAAGACAAGATCACCGCGTGACATGAGGGCGTGACGCTTGATAAAGAAACTTGTCCGTTGACGCCGCATCATCTAATCAGACAGGTCCCAGAGCTGGCAGTGACTGCGCTGTTAATTATTGCGCACATCACCAAAGCAACAGCTGGTTTCCTGTTCCTGCGACGATGGTAGCTCTGCCCGCTATCTTAATCTGTCTCCTTGTCTTCAGCACTAGTGCCTTCACCTCGCCTCTGCAGCATAATGAGCAGGCTGTTTTGTCTGGCGGTAAATTGAAGCCCAAACGCCAAGGTTGGCTAGACCCTCGGTTGAAAGGCGGACGTTTCCTGGATGTGAATGATTTCCCTAGCATTTCACATCTATCGTTGTACTTAACATGTTTAAGTTCACTACTCCCGAATTCGGAGAACCGCTAAACGTCATAATTTCGGCTCTCTCAGACCCCTACATCCTCACTGACCATGGATTCCGCGAATACTCGAGGCGAGTTGTATAATTCGTCACTATCTTCATTGACCTCAATTTTAGCGGTTATGTAGATCAATTGGCTTCTCTCATGAATGTCTTGGGCTTCATATTGGCGACCTCCACGAAGCAGATCTTGGAGACGGCGATGGTCACAAGTTTGAACATTATCTCGCACGACAGTACTACTTTCCCATCTGGGGTACTTGTTGGGAAAGCCTTGCAGGTGAGATTAATGCCTTCACCACGCCTCCTTTTGTTTAACGAAGCCGTCATTTTAGGAGGAAACCATTTTAGAGCGTGGAAACAAAACGGTACGGATGCTAACAGTGGCGCATGGTTTCTTGGGTAACAGTGACAATTGTATCAATTTTAAAATTAGCTGACCCCTTCTAGCGCTTCGAAGGAAGAGGTCAATCAAACCCTTTGAACGTAACTAATATTTTTGACTAGTATCTCAGGACTCGAGCAAGAATCACAAAATTGTTCCGAATGGTTACAACATAGGTATATTATCACTCTCCATACTCCTTGAAGAGTAAATCAACGCCCATCCAGGACGAGATTTTCTGGTAGATCGTGCAACTTCAGGAAGCTGGTGGAAGGGGAAATGGTGGAAAGCTGAGTTAGAGTGGCGGGATGATCTCTTGGAACCAGGAAGCGAAGGTTCGACCATGTCTCTTTCCCTTTTTCCAGTCAGTTAACTATCGTCTCATGTAGGTGTGAATCATGGCATCGCCCAAGACGGACTGGTTGCCGTCTTAACTGTGAACAGACTGTGACAATACGTTTCCGGCCCTGCTTTTTTATCTTGATGGACCCATTCGGGTACTGAACGTAACTTATTCGACATGTGTACCATGTAGCTACTTTTCCGACCTAGCTTGTACTCATCGCTCCTCCATAGATTCCCTATTCCGTGATATCCTTATTCTCTTAATTGGATCCTTGTAACATCATCATGCTTCTGGTGATTATCCAGACATACCTTGCGATACTTGTGCACACGTATGTCTTCAATTGGTGCGCTGTTAATATACTTTGCGTTCCCACTACCATGCTATGGTCACAGGAAAATTCACGCACTCCTCACTTCGGGCCGGTCATTCAGACCATCTGACAAGTACATCTAGTACATATCGTCCCGTGAAACTCCTCGAAACGGTCCGCTCCTACACTAGGACCTTGGTGATTCGTTCCTTTGAACAAATCTACGTGTGTCAAGAAACATGGAACCCTATCTTGCCAACTTGAAGCATCGTTTCTGGTAGCGTATCTACCATTTCTCATCAAGATGCTCCTTCCCATCATCATCTTCTGGCTCAGCGCCAGTATCCTCCAGTTCTGCTTCGCAGCACCAAGCGTATCTCTGATTTCCAACTCTTTATTAGACGCGAATGGCATCTTCTTCGTCTCCTTCGATGGAGTCGTTAACGTCAACTCCTTCCAGCTCTCAGCAGTGCTTACCCACTCCAGCTACCAATTTGCCGCCTGGTATACCTCGTCAGGTACCGTTGTACTTGCACGACGTCTCCTCCCGTCCGGTGATTGGTCGACGCTGCAACTCCCACATCATCTCTCGACGAGTGATTCACATAATGTGATTGTCCTGGGCGTGTCCCCCGCAGACGGGAAAATTCACGTTGCGATGGACTGCCATAGCTCAACAATGTTTTATACCAGTTCAGAGGCGGGGTTAGCTACCAATGGAGCGAGCTGGGTCGCTGGTCGCTTTGGCACCATAGTTACTACTCTTGGGACACTAAACATTGGGACGTGCGTTTTCAAATGTCTTTTCCCTCCGGTATTGGAGTGATATACCCCGAACTTTAGGACTATAACATATCCCCAATTTGTCGTAACGCCTGATAATCTCCTCCAATTCGTATATCGCACCGGCGTCTCTGGTAATGGTGCGACACAGTTGGCGGAGTACAACGGTGGCATATGGTCCAACGTTGGATCATGGGCTTCTGCGTCAGGGACCTACACATCTACCAATGGTGTCACTAGTTCTGCGCGTAATCTCTATATCCACGGATTCGCTTACAGGCTGCACCGCTTGCATGTAACGGGTACATGGAGAGAGCAGGTCGGGGGTGTCTCCTGTAGCAGTGGAGGGCTAACAAACCATGACACGGCCTACTTCTACTCGGACGATAAGGGTAAGACAAATGTTAGAAATATCCTTCTACTTGATTCTTACTGGACGTTATACTCAAGGCCGTACTTGGCATAATAGTGCAGGAGCCTCGATTGGCGTCTCAGGTTCCAGCCCAATCAACGTCAATACAGCGGGAATTATCGTAGACCCACTCAACGCTGACCATGGTCTCATGAACCAAGAATCACAGGTTGTCGATTCTTCCGGACAGATTCACGCGATCATATCATATGTCCCAGGTATGCACTCTTTAAAATTCTTTACTAATTCTTGAGGGTTACGCCAACTCTCTCAGGCCGCTTTACTCAATGTGTGACGAATTATGAAGCCGATCGTATTGCACACGGATTTGCGTTCCATCTTTATCGGTCCTCCAATGGCACATTCACAAAATTTGAGATACCTTTCCCGATAAATGCTGTTGGACGCTCTCAGATAGTATTGGACAGTGCGGACAACGCCTATGTTGTACTTCCATTCGTACGGATCGTAACCGCAAGCAAGTCGTCGGGATGGACCGACTGGACGCTTGCCTTTGACAGTGTGGCGGCAGGCTTGAATGCTTTTGGGGAAGTCACTGTTGATCGGGCGAGGGTGGATAGTGGTGTACTTTCAGTACTTTATCAAGTCAAAAGCACTGGTACCACTCCTTCTGCGGTTCATCTTATCGACTTTAACTTAAATGGCTAAAAGCATGTTACATAACGAAGTATCAATACAGGCAGATGTGGCGTCACGTTTAATAAATCAAGGAAAGATCAGAATTGGATGTTCCCAACTTGAGTCACATGTGTTGCATTCATATGTCGAGCGCCGATCCATCGATTTTCTAGTAAAGAAATCAACCATAAGGCACGCATGTAGATTGCAGAGTGTCTACTGATAATCTCATCCTGTCTCGATCTTCGACATGACTCAGACCCAACGATACACCACCGCAAATCCCTACGAAGCCCAATTCGGGTATTCGAGAGCTGTACGTCGGGGACCCTTTATCTTTGTCTCGGGCACCACCTCAATCGACCCCGCAACCGGCGTCGTGCAACATCCCGAGTCCACATACGAGCAAGCACTAAAGATTTTCGCCGAGATCATTCACGCGATTGAAGCCCTAGGCGGGACACGTCAGGATGTAACGCGTATACGGATGTTCGTGACGGCAGATGAGGACACCGATGATTTAGGACGTGCGTTGAAGGCGAACTTTGGAGATGTCGGTCCCACAGCTACGATGATCGTCGGTGCTAAATTTGTGAGAGCGGAGATGAAGGTCGAAATTGAAGCGGACGCGATTGTCTTGTGGTATGTATTGGAGTACATCGAAAATATACCTTCATGCTGATTCTTTCAGATTGAAACGGTGTCGTAACTCTCAACGCCATAAATAGTGATGATTGTATAATACGAAACTAGAGAAGGCATACGATACGAATGATGTTAATGTACACGATTTCTACATGAAACCAGATGCATTAGTTGACAATGGCTAGTGAACCATTACGCGTTCACCCTTGATAGAATTATCTTGGTTTTCGCGAATTAGCACCACGCAGAAGCCGGCAAACATGAAAACTGCGGCACTAATGTACACGGGAATGGATCGGTTGATCATGAGAAGCGTTCCACCGACCATAGGAGCAATCATGCCACCTCTGGATGGGAGATTGAGTCGCGGTTTCTGACACACGAAAAAAACTCACATTCGCGAGAGAGCCGAAGCAGTTCCACAAGCAGTTCCTCTAACTGAGAAAAGGTCATGTCACTGTCCAAGTTTCCAGTTCAATGTCAAACGTGCCTTTCGTCCCGAAGATCTCTGGGGTCCACCCATAGAGGACAGCCCACATCGTCTACAAGAGGTTGTAAGCTTCATGTGTGAGATGGAAGATAAGAACCACTGACTGTCGCGCTCAAACTGACCCCGACAGTACTCGCCCTCACCGCCCATGACGACTCAACCCCTACGAACACCACACAAAAGAATGCTGTAACGAACGTGCTCCCCGCCAACGACCACCTGCGGCCCAATCGCGATTCTATAAGCCACGCACCAAGCTATGCAATGCTGAGCTTACAGTACATGTGAGTAATGATAACTTACGATGGCACCAGGACATCCTCCGATGGTGAAGATAACTACATCCCACAACGACTCCTCTAAATTCTTTGTTTCGGCCACAATCACATCTTTCGACCCCGGGGTCGTCTCTAAAAGTTTTGGAAGGAAGACATTAAACATTGTAAAAGCTATGAAACCTCATCAGTATCTCGTTGAGCATGGTTGGAGTGGTACCCACCAAGGGCCATGGAACACCACACCGCCCAGACTAACAAGGTCGTCCGCAACCACTCTGGTGTCAAAACCATCATTACTCGATCCCACCATGCCCACAGCGGTTTTCTCACCAACTGCGGCAGGCACTCGCATAGGCGTCTTTCGTACACTGACGAAATACGACGACTCCTACGGTTTCCCGGTGAGACACCGCGCCGCGGAGGACGAGGCGTGGCCGCAGGTAATGAAGGTTCACTATCTGTATCACCTCCGTTTTGCGAGAGGTCTGGAAGACTTGTTGGCCCAGAAAAAGCAGGAACGTGTACCTCTGCAGGAGTGGTGAAGGAATGTCCATCAAGGATGATAGGGGCAGCATCAACGGAGTTGTATTGCGTGACCAAGGCAGGTCGAGCCACTTTGGGAGGTGAACCTGAGCTTGGGTAGTGATTCCCGTCAACATCTGTAGCATTAAAGATGGTAGTCGAAGTTGCACGCGGACGGGGTTCAGTGTTTTTGCAGTTGGAATGTGGTACTTGGACGGCGAGTGTTATAGGTGCCTGTGGGGGAGTCGGATAGTGTTGATCTTGCACGTCTTCAAGTTCAAGGGTTAAATCCGACCCATTGAAACGGGAAATCATTTGGAGAGACTCGATGGCCTCGAGATGTCGACCAGCATGAACGAGGTAGCGAGGGGATTCATGTAGGCGGAAAAAGACAATGCGTGCAATGAACATAGAAAGCGTCTGGTAAGAAGGTTAGATCGTGCTATATTTCGAAAGAGGCAATGCATACTATGAGTCCAAGAGCTAAGAGGAGATGTCTCCAGCCTTGATTGTCGATATCTACATTACATGGTTGTTTGGGAAAACATGAACTTCCAGGTAAAACAATGAGTGCGACGACCGCTGATAACACGGCGCCCACAGAGAAGAAGACAGACAGTGCCGTCACAAGATACTGTTTGTTTTGAGGCATGTGCTCCAGGAGAAGTGTTCCGTCTGTCGGCATGGAACCCTAAAACAATGTGAATGAAAGCTTAATATCTGATGGTCACCGAGAATATACCAAGACCTACCCCAACAGCGCTCCCAAGACAAAATAACACGAGACAGAGGGCAGTGAATGAATTGGCAAAAGACGCAAGAAGGCCGAACACGGCCGTGAAGCATAGTGTAGCGTTGAATGCAGCGCTACGCCCCATTATATCAGAACCTACAGTGAGTCAAAGATAGGCATATTCCGAAACAGGTCACTACGCACAGGTTCCCCAACCAATTGCTCCAAACATCATCCCAGCAAACATTGCCGACGAAAGACTGCCTATATAGCTGTCCGGTACTACTGAAAGTTGAAGAGGAAGTTCCTCAATCTGAGTACAACGAACCGTCATAGTGTATCTGGACACGGGGAAGCATGATGGCCACTGCTTGGATCCACATCTGGAAAAAGGTTAAAAGGTTAAGTGTGGAGTCACAGAATACGTATACATTGTCCGCCATCCAACCTGAGGACATTCTGGATGAAATTGAGCAGACACAGAAAACATCGTGACACACCAAATCCACACAACGACAGAAGCGTCCACTGGTAGCTCCCCATTCCAATGCGGTCTATGGTTCTGTCTAACTGGAATTACATTGATCATTATTCCAGGCTGTGAAACACGATGAATCGACAAACCGGGGTACGACCATCCGACTCTATTCCTTCTTGCTCTGGTATGAGGCTCTGCTGCTCAACGTCACCCTCGTCTTCGGGATAATGACTAGGAATTCTCGCGTCCATCCAGAATCCTGAGGCACGAGGCGTAGGAGAGGCCATTGCATTGGTAAGCGGTTGACCTTATACACTGACCACCGAGAGATTCTACAACTGCCTCCGTTTACGTAATGTTAAATTCTCGGCACACGAGAAAGGCTTCATGAAGCCCATTTTCAATCCAGCGCATAAAGTTCGAACCGATTCTCCACCTGTAGCATAAATATCTTCTCCCAATTCAGACCACGTTATCCGTTGAGCCCGAGGAAGGCGCTATAGCGCAATTCAGGACTTAGTCAGCTCGGAATCCCGCTCCAAGGTAAATAGGAGTCGACTATGTCTTACAATGGGTCTGCTCTCATAACAATGTGCCACTGGAATTCACCTTTCAAGTTGAAAGCACGCGCTGTCGTATAGTGGAGGCACCTTTAAGTGCTCACCCGGGTCCCGGATAGTCATTGACTCTCGTATGACAGGTTAACTATGAAATCTTGTCGATGTTGTCATGTCGAATGGAAGGATGACAAGTTTAGAATGTGACACAAAGAAAATGGTAAATTGTGAGCAGAGCGGAAAAAAGGTCAAGTCTTAGCTCGGATAAGAAAACGTAGAAACAAATAAGACAGCAGCCACCGCAGCTCGGGCAAGTAACGGGGACCGGGGATCTGTCGTAGTGTGACGGATAGTCAGTGGAGCGTGACAGACCGTGTAAATTGATGAGAGACAACGCTCTTTTCAATAACATGGCGTCTGTGTCAGAATCCGACCAATATCCCGAACAGGACAGCGAAGATGACTTTGAGTGGGAAGAGGTCCAGGTGCCTGAACATCAGAACGAGGAAACTCAGCAGCAACATGAAGAACACCTCGAAATCACGATACCAGCTGTTGGTTCACGTTCAAAGAAAGCTGCGACCGCCAGCAAGTCCGTTTTGAATCTCATGTTTTACTCGAGAGATGTGTTTTTTATGCCATAAACCAGGTTTAAAGGAATTTCACATGAGGAGCGCCTCAGACGAATTGACTGTCATAAGATGCACACAGTTGTATTACTAGCCAACGCGTGGGTTCGCAACAAATGGTTGAATGATGAATTGTTGCAAGTAAGCTTGTTTCTCGCTCGCTCGCTATTCCGTCCTTATCTCGCCTTCAGGCACGCCTTCTTTCCTTGACGCCTTTGCCACTTCAAAACGCATTTGGAATGATTCACAAATCCAGAATGCCTGACCCGAACCAGCGGGGTAGAGCGTTTGAAACCGCTATGAGCAATCTTGTCGAATGGTGGTCAAAGTCGTACTTTGAGGTCACTCCTTACGGGCACATTAAAAACCGGACGTACGATGACGTCCAAGCTAAACTTGCAAAGATTGGTTTTCCTACAGGTCCAGATGACATATTGGACGTTGAAGATATTGAAGATGCCCTCGGGGAGGAGTCAGAAAAGATTAGGAGTTCCAAAAGCCTCATGAAACATGCATTAATGGCGAGCGGATCGAGGGATGTCAGTGCACAGCTCTTCACTGCACTTTGTCGCGCTCTTGGAATTCCTGCACGATTGGTCGCAAGCCTACAAAGCGTTCCATGGCAGACACATGTCGGTAAGGCGAAGCCGACGTATTCGAGAAAGCCGAAAGAGGACAAGGGTAAGGGCAAGGCTAAGGCGATCGAAGACGGAGACGAAAATGATGATACTGGGGACACAAATACCCTTGCATCGGTTTCTAGGTCTGATTCTGAGACACCGAGTTTAGGCAATGCATTTCTGGGGGAGGGAAAACGTCTCGATGTGACTTCCGTTCCCAAAAGCGACAAGGCAAAAGGAAAGGAAAAGGCGAAATCAGTGATTAAACTTCGAAAGACGAAGAATAAAGGGCGTCGCCTAGGAAGTGTTTCTGGTTCCTCTGCCGCAGGTCCAAGCAGATTAGGTGATACACCATCTCTTCTAACTATGCAATGTACATTGTATCGATGAATACCTATCCTAGCCCCCGCCGCACCAGATCCTAGAACAACCCCGCCTGTCTTCTGGACAGAAGTATTCTCCCGCCCAGATGGTCGCTGGATACCCGTCGACCCAATCAGGTCTTTCGTTAATAAACGCAAGGTATTCGACCCAACGCCTACCACCGCGGCACCACCCCCAGTCCATTCGCCCCTCTTCCCACAGGCATACGCTGCGGCGCTCGACAGGCGGGCGTTAGTCAACAATGCAAGTAGAGTGGTGCAGCAGGAGAACAGGATGGTATATGTATTGGCATTTGAGGAGGATGGATATGCAAGGGATGTGACGAGGAGATATGCGAAAGAGTTTAGTGCAAAGATTGCGAAAGTGCAGGGGGGAAGTAGTACGATTGGGGGAGGGGGAAAGGCACGTCATGCGTGGTGGGAAGCTGTTATGAGCATCTTTACTAGACCCTACCGATTGGTATGTTCATCTCTCTTTCTTGTTTGAGCAGGTGTGGTCATTTACAAATTACCAGAATCGAGACGACGTCGAGGATGAGGAATTTGATACCGCACTGATGACCGAGGGTATGCCAACTACGATATCAGGATTCAAGGATCACCCAATGTATGTATTCCCGTTCTTTTGACATCAAGAGGCTCTAAATCATATCTACTTTACAGATATGTCCTTGCACGACATCTCAAGCAAAATCAAGTCATACATCCTCCAGATACCCCCGAGCTCGGTAAGTTTCGGGGTGAAGCAGTTTATTCCAGATCTGCTGTCGTTTCTCTCAAGACTGCAGAGAACTGGATGCGAAGCGAGGGACGGATGGTCAAGGAGGGTAGTCAGCCTCTTAAGATGGTCAAAATTCGCGCCGGTACGATTAACCGGATGAGAGAACTCGAAGTGAAGAAGGACGAGCTTAAGGAAGCCGGAGAACCAGGCAGCATTGGGGAGACCATGCAGGGTTTGTATTCCCGAAGCCAGACTGAACCATATAAACCAGATCCGGTCGTTGACGTGGGTGTATTTCATCCTGTTTGTTAAACCTGCCAGTTCTAATGAGGCCTTTCTCTCGTTCGTTTCGATGATGTTCTTGTTGCCGTTATCATTGCACATGCTAGGGTAAAGTTCCAAAGAATAACTTTGGGAATATTGATTTGTATGTTCCTTCAATGCTTCCGCGTGGAGCTGTACATGTGCCCTGTGAGTACATCCTATCCATATAAATGCATAACTTCTTGATCAACTTTCTTTGACAGTCAAAGGTGTTGCGAAGATAGCTAAGAAACTTGGTTTCGATTTTGCAGAGGCTGTGGTGCGTGTATACATGTCTTGTTTAAGGCTCAAAGTACTCAGGATCTAATCAATTAGACTGGCTTCGAGTTCAAAAAGCGCCGAGCATTTCCCGTCATAGAAGGTGTCGTTATTGCACAGGAGAACGAAGCTGCTATATTGGAGGTAAACAAAGATGCACATGAGGCAGATCCATCTCCGCAAATTACAATTACCCACTGTTCTTTTTTCAGGCGTATTGGGAAGCCGAACAACATGCGGAAGAGAAGACTAGAGCCAAACGCGAAGAACGCGTCATAAAACAGTGGACACGCCTAATACAAGGTCTCCGTGTTCGACAGCGTCTTCGAGCACAATATGCGACGAAAGCTCAGGAGGAGGAGACACACTCCCATGATCCAGATAACCTCCCCGGCATATTCACTGACGACAAGCCGGGGACACATGAGGTCCGCCCTTCTACTTAGCTCACGACTCAATTAACCGTTCTGACATTCTATTTGTGCAGGATATCGTGGTTACCATGTCGCACCCGAGCGTGAGTTCAGGTGGAGGCTTTCTTGTTGGCGCCGACGACGTAGTTCAACCATTCCATCTACCGAAACCAAAATTCCCGGCGGTTGAAGAGCGTGATCTGACTAGTTCCGATGCAAGAGCAATCACGGAACTGTCTGAGCTTGTAGGAACCGAGGAGCTTGGTAAAAACGTCCCGCCAGCGCTAAATGACGACATACACTATTTCGGAACGATAGACACAAACTCAGACGCGGATATGGAGCTCGAGGTGCCACTTCCTGCTAATGAACCGCGGTCTGAGCGTGATGGTGCCGGAGCTGTTCCTAAGACTATGCGGGAGCTTGCCGAAGACGCTGCTCGACAACATCACAGAGAGACAGAAGACGAGACAGAAATCATCGACGCTGCCGTGGACGAGCCTGACCAGGGGCCCGACAAGCGCGGTGGGACTCGAACAAAGTTGACGCCTCGTTCACTCCGAGTAAATCTGAGACTGTCTGGTACTCCCGCTACTAGCTCCGGTGCATCGACCCCAGCATCGAAAACACGTGCGTCAGCTCGGCGCACTGGCAAGTCTAAGGCAAAGTCTAGGAAGAGGACAAGGCAGGATGATGATGATGATGATGATGATTCGGATGACGACCTTCCTGAGCCTTCGCCTAGAAAACGTGCTGCTAGGGTAAACCAGAAGAATGCGGCGGCGGTTCCTGCGCCTACGAGAACCTTGAGGCCACGGACTTCTAAGACTACTGTTCAACGGAAGGAGGGCGAAGAGCAGGAGGCATATTGATGAGCAATTGGGGGATCACGATCCTGGGTAACTTGGCAAGTCTTTTTACCTATTGATTGGAGTTAACACTACCATATGTTTGATACCCAAACGTTAATTTTGAGCTGCATATTGTATATTTCGGCAGCTAGTCATATATATCATACATTAGAATCAAAGCCTCGGCTCTGGGACCTAATCTGTAGCTCCACCAGGCGTGGCCGCTGCTGTCGATGGTTCCGTTTCGGGAAGTGCGAATGGTATAAGGGATGCGAAAGTGAGATATGACGTATGACCTCGTACTTCCGATATGACTTTTGATAGATTTATTTTTGAGGGGGGAATGTGTACAGGGGAAGCAGAGGGAATGAGTGTTGTTGATGGGGCTAAACCAACAAGCTCTTCACTAGGGTCGAGGTCCATCGCTTGTAGTGGCTCTGGAACGGTAGCGCTTTCCTCGCCTATTTTCAGCCGCTTCCTCTCTCCCGCGGCGGTATCTACTTCGGATGCGTCTTCTGAATGATCCTTCACTGGCGTAGTATCATCCCGTTTCCGCTTGTTCTGTTTACCCGCGGCGATTTGTTGCAGTCGCTTTTCTTCGCGCTTGCGTTCTGCTCGTTTGAGCTTCTCGCTGATGTCGCCGATAGGCTGGGGCACGGGAACATGGGACACCTCCACGGGCCGCAGCAGAGTTTCGTACATCGTGATATCTGAGAGAAGTTGTGGTTTTTTTGTGGTTTGTGAGGTCTCAAGAAACGTTGCGAACCTGTGAATCCTGCGTCGTTTAGGGCATTGACAGTACGTAGAACTTGTTCCATGCATGGACTGAAACAACATATTCGAGTCATGCAGTCTTTCTTTGGAAACGATCGAACACGGATAAGGGAAAGTGCCGTTGGAGTTAAAATGGGAGCAAACGCACTCTCAACGCTTGTTTTGCGTGCTCTACAGCTTCCCAGGGCGCAGGCAAATCAAGAAACACTATTCAATTGCTTAGACAGATAGTTTGTAAAAGAAGATCATCAAAAATCATTTTACCTGAGTCTACAGTGTTTTCTACTGTGAATCCGTCTTTACACACGTTTCTATGTGTTAGGGTTACGACGTCATTCATTCCATGTCTTTCAAATTCTTCTCTAAACCACAGGTTAGTGGGAAAATGATATGGCTGCAATGAGACTTGCTTCGCTTTTGCAGCCCTTGTCTCATGGAACTCGTATGACCACAGATGGCCGTTAGAACCCACTGTCCGGGCGACAGAATGCGAAAAAGATCCCGATCCTGTACCTAAATCGAAAAGAAGGTGGAACGTTCAAAAAACAGGGCCATTGAGTATGCCGCTATACAAACCTATGATTGATTGATCGTTGAGAAAACATGCCATGGACACACATGAGACGACACAATAATGATTTGAAACCAAGGGTATGGATCGAACGACATGGCATGCAGCAACAAGCACAAGAGAAGATGTATATAAGGAGACACACCTGCTTCTATGACTCGACTTCCAGGCTTAATGTCAAGGTGGGAAGTAATGAACGCGATATCCGCCAAGTAGAGAATCTGGGTGCGATGGGGGAGCGCCATGGTCCATAGCTCGGGTGTTGGGCGCAAGACGTGAATGAACCCTTTGCCTTTGCGGGAGCCAACCTTGGAGCCATAGGGCATGCCCACCAGGTCGGAATGTCGATAGTGACCAAATTTACTATTGAATTCTTTTCCTGGGGTAATTACGAGGGGCTGGAGATAATCACGGGTCTGATGAAAGAGGTTAGCATTGCACCGGGCTCGGACAGTTATGTACGCACGAGCCAGATAATGACTACATCACCCGCTGCAATTTCTCGTGCAACGGACCACATCGTGGTGTCGGCCAAGAAAACTATGATGATCGAAAAGGCAATCAAATCTACAGATTGGATGCTGGGGGTGGGAAAATTAGAACCTGTCAGGCTGTCAGTAACCTGGATCTGTAAGTAATCCGCATCGGCTCAAGGAGAACGAGAACCTCTGAGGTGACACTCTCCCTGATCATATAGGGTTACGCCGGATGCCGGGATCTCCAGCCAGTTTTTGGAGAGAAAAACTCCCATCAACCTTTAATCTCCATTCGCCGTTAGAACCAAATTGGACATACCTTAGAAGGCCCTAGCCAATCAGCCACTAGACCAATAAATCAGCTTTCGAAGCCCTTACAACCCATCTTAACCTGTCAGGGACAGCTAAGTCCTCCGAAGCTTTTTTCTTTCCCCGCTTCCCCCCAACATGGACCCTCCCAACCTATCCTTCAGTGCGTACCCTCAGTCGCTTCAGCCTGAGCAGTCCTCATCCATATCAAATAGTTGGGATCGTGGATTTCTCACAAGAGGTAAATTTGCCCGTTTGAACGCGCGTCGCGCGACTCATTTTGTTAGGCCAGGTGGATCTACATGACCCCCTCTGTTTATGACTTGCTCGGTATGGCGATGGTTTTGTGCTTGCGTGACGATACTAATAACCTGCAAAGGCTTTGAACCTCACGAGCTGATAGGGCGGCCCTCGTTGGAGCTGGTACACCCAGACGAGTTTACGACAGTCAGACGGATACATCAGTATGATTGATCGATCTTCCCTCTTTGACGCGGGGAGTCTGATCTATGTATAGTGATACCATAGTCAAGGACAAAGCGGCCGTTCTCCTTTATTTGAGAATGAAACACAAGCTGCCCAGTCGCGGATACATCTTGTGTGGAATTGTGAGCTTTCTCCATTCATCCTGGACAGATACTCATTACAACCTTATCATTATCAGTCAAGGTCAGTTCAGGTGATGTCGACTCTTTCAGATCCGGCTCAACACGTCTCTAGGACAGTCGTTCATAATGTCTTGGTCGGTAGTGTATCGTTCGCAAATCCTGCAAAAGCGATGCACAATGCCTCTACCGCACAAGAAATAGAAATAGTTTCGCCTACTTCACCTAATTTCCAAGCAAAAGTGGGTTTTCTATCACACGCGTAACCTCGTCTAGTTCTAATCAGTCTCCTGTGAAGCGCTGGCACGATCCGCCGGTCAGTCCACCCCGTGCCCCGTCATTGAGACTTCCTTCAATCTCATCTGTGAATTCCTGGAATTCACGGTGCAGTCCAGGCAGCGCCTCTGAAAGTGATTCTGATGAATCAAGCTCAACTCCAGAACTACAGAGACAGGATTCCTTCCAGTTCAGCCATCTTCCCAATCAATCTCTTCGAACTCTCTTTATCCTCGACCGCTTCACGGAAAGGGGAACGATCATGTACTGCTCTAACGATTGCCTAGTTACGACTCTTTCAGCCATTGGGCGCTCTTTCTTCGATTATGTACATCAGTCGGACGAGGTGACGGTGAAGAAATGGATCGAGACTGTAAAAGGCTGGGGCGTGAACGAGCTCGGCCAGCCAAGCGATGGAGGGTTTGGATACGGGTGTTTCACGTTGTTAGCAAAAGGCAGAGATTCTAGGTAATTCTTATACCTTTACTTGACCGTTATCTCATACTCATGCCCTTCTTCCTAGTCGACGTGTGGCCGAGCCTGTCGAACTGCGATACAGGATTGGTAGACATCGAGCCTCGCGGCACACTCGTGACTCAGGACGCGCGTCCTACATCCCAGATCGCACTCGCGCTGGTTCTTCTTTGACCTTGCCGCCTATGGAAGGGCAGTCCCCTGAGGTACTCGTGGATGCCATCTTCTCTGCCCATTCGGATGGCTTAATGGTCGTCTTACGTCGAAGCGAGAACGCGTAGACACCACCTGGTTTTCTCTCCATTTTCTCATTGGGTTTCAGCTCGTTTTTGTGTCTTTCTGCTGTGAATCAATATGTTGTCTTGTAATGCTTGTCTGTGGTATACTTCAGCCATTGGACATATTTATCCCTCTCCTTTTTGTCGTCATTGCTTGACTGTTATTTGATTCACCAATCGCTCTTGAAGGTTGTAAGGTTTATTTGTCATGTATACTAAATAATATCGATCATGAAGCTCTTGACTTCCTATATTATCTGGTACATAGATCGCTCGAAGAAATAGAAACATGGTTCATCGTTGGCAGTATCGCTCGCCAAACCACCGGGTTGGTGGCGTTCTAAGCGATACCCCACTGGGATAAACCACACCAGATCCAATTGACATTACCGCATCTCATCTAAGAAGAGAATCTGATGCGCGTTCCATCTATGGGTGATATGTTTTGCAATAACCGAAAGAAAAGTTCCTTAAGATCCAAAACAAGGTTTGGTAGATCTCACTGGCACCATCCAAAGCAACAGCTCTCAAATGAGCCTAGTATGGCCAGGACAACGGATAGCGAATGCCATTCTCAGGACGACATGGGTATAACCGGGGACTTGTGGGAAGACAACGAAACAAAGCAATAACGTCACATTCTACTGCTTCTGATTACATAGAAACGCCCACGCGGTAAAAGTCCGGCGCAAAAGCATTGGGATTTGAGATCTGTATAGTGTTGGTCTTTCCTGCCTTAAACCCAGAAAGTGATACTAGATAGCCAGAGAACAAGATGTCCCAACTCTGGGATGGAACATTTAGTCATCTGATAGAAAATAACACGGGATTGCTTACCTGAGCCGATATAGGCATCTGTACCTGTACAGCGGTACCTCCGTTGACGCTGATGAAAGCGTTACGACAGTTGGAGCACGCTGTGTTGGTCATGGTGAAATCACCGTTGATGTAATCCAAAGCTAAAGTTTTGGTTCCACCCGATGTGCCCCCATCCACATTGTTAATAGTCAAAGTTCCTCCATTCCCGATGAAGCCCACAACTGCCACGGATGCGTTGACCACACGGGTAGTGGCCCCGCCGGCGAACGTGTTAGTAGCCGCCGCGGCATCGTAAAAAGTGAAAGAAAGGGGTGCAACGGTGGTAACGCCACTCAACCTCAAAATCACGGAGCCATGAGCGGCAACGGTCGAAGTATATCTGTAATCAAGTCGTAAAATATGAAATAAAGCATTTAGGGGAGTCATTACGTGGTGATGAGCTTGCCAAGCGATGTACCCTTGATGAGATCGACTGCATTCGCAGATGAAAACCCAACGTCAGCTAAGTTAAATACAAGAGATCGGGTCGAGTCCTGCCAATTGATGAGTACTGTTCGGCATTGCATCAGTTGACTTCGTATTCGAGTGCCCGTTCTCGATAGTTCACCAGCTTACCTACAACTGTAGAGCCATCTGCAAGGGGTCCAGCCCAGACATCGTGATCGTTAGTGTATCTGCGCCTGAAGCTAATGGATTTTCCCAAACTGTCTTGCTAGGTGGGAAGGAAGCGCATAAGCTTTAAGATAAAGAATTAAAAGGTTGTAATCTACATTTAAAGCAATGATCTCTGTATTCCTGAGGATATCGAGCGTCTCACTAGTCGGGTTAGATAGATCTGTTGAAATGAGCAAAGGAGATCTACAACCGAAGAATCAGTCATCCAACGTCAAATTCAGCACAATGAAACGAGACGACGAACTTTGCTGCTGCCCAAAATGCAAAATGAGTCTGTTGCTCCGCGGTTGTCAGTCCTGAATTGCCGACCTCCAGCAAGTCGAGATCTGTAGTAAGGCTGAGGAGAGGACTTCCAATATGTGGCAAAATATTCTACCGTTCCAAGCTCCTGGTCCAGCAAATTGAGTAATTGGAACTACTTGGTTGATTATTCTGAAGAGGTTGTCCCAGGAAGCGGGCGGCCCAATATCGTTCCTAGAGAGAAAGATAGTCAGGCAATGCTTACGCGGCCCAAGTAAACGTTCTACGAGATGCGCCAACTGACGTTACTGTTACCCGTGATGTTCCAGTGTAAGTGATTAAGACTTACGAGTTTCCAACCGAACTAGCAGGCCACCTAGCGGGGTCTGCATGATATGAAAAAGTTATCAACGACGAAGTAGAAATCTATACCTTGAACCCCCCATTCACAGACCGAAAAAACTATTGGACGCTGGGTAGCGTTTAATGCATCCCTCATGGTGGTATAATGAGGCTGGGTATTCTGTCAATCCAAGTCTTGTTCAAGAAAACCACGAATGTCACCTCTATCTGTTCACAAGTACGATTCTGAGGCATTATATAAGTAAAGAAATGTCGTCCACGAACCTCAATTGGAGGATTGAAATCCACGAAGTCTGTAGGACTAACTGTCGCTTTGTTGAGACTTTACATCACATGATTGACGCAAATAGTTGGCCACCTGCATAACAATTGTCATACTACAAGGTCGCTTTAACGCCGAATTAGTGATAATTTCATGTGTTGTCTGTCACCTTCAGGTAATCGGCTCCCCACGAAGCAAAAGATTCCGCATCGGAAGTCTCATGACCTAGACTTCCCAAGTACTGTGCTGTGCCCCCAACGAAATCGCAAGCAAAGAAGCCACTTGCAGCAAGATGGATAAACGATGGGTGGAGGGAAATTGCGAGGGTAGAACATACCCATCTGAGTACAGCCCAAATTTCAATCCCAGGTTGTGGACAAACGTGGAAAGTGCAGGAATGCCCGAGGGTATCGTGTTCGTATCCCAGGTAAAACCGCCCGAGGCATTTCGTGATTTACCCTGCCATCCACAGTCCCTGTGAAACAGTGAGATCATCAACTTCGCCCGGGCAACATTAAGCATTGGGACGAACAAATTGAGATAGTCGTATCCTAGTGAGCTTAGTCCCAGACTGACAAGGTTTTGGGCTGCTGCTCGATATTGTACCTCCGTCGTTGCACAACTTTGGAGTCGGTCAGGAACTGCTTCAGAGGACTGAAAATAGATCGTACAAAAACGCGTTATAAGAGTTCCAACCCATTGGAGGTGTCAAAGCTAGTCCATTCCTCAGAGCCAAAGCATTCGGTATTGAGACAGCAACAATGAACAGCCAGAAGGAAAGCATGGCAAAAGTATGACGGTTTCATCTTCTTGATTGATTTATCCTTTTTCCTGCCATTCGTTTTTTCACATTGGATAGAATGGCGGCCCGTTCGAAGACGCCGGAGGCTTCTCTAGGAGGCGCGTGATGCAAAGCACGAGTTCAGACGGCTCACTGAACCAAAAGAGTGTTGAAACATTAGTCTCCTCAGGCGCGCTTCAGGACTGAAGTAGCTCCCAGTCATTTTCAGTACACCTTAGGTATAGCACGCACAGCCGCAACCTTGAGCGAACTTCTGTGGTGTAGATAAATACAGAAGTTTAGTCCTCAGTCACACAAATAGATGTTGTTCGACTGATGTATTACCTGTAGATAAATACAGAAGTTTAGTCTACAGGGTATATGTTAATCGGTATAACGAGGATGTAAATATATATTGGCGACTCACCCTCAGTCACACAAATAGATGTTGTTCGACTGAGGGTGGCGTCTGTGTAATGTAAACATAAGTAGTGTAAAATAAATAAGGTTTGCCACAAAGACTGGCAAATAACGATCGCCATACCCCTTGACCAGAGAGAGAGTAAACGGAAAAATATACCAGACGTCCCAAAAAGGAAACGACTTTGGTAAGCCACGGTATGACGACAAGACGGTCGTGATAGTCTCTGTTCAACATGTGGGATTAAGAAAGTGTGGAGATATTCCGAGTCTGTCAACAAACCACAAGAAACCACATATCTCACTATCATTGATCACGTGCAGCGTCTCCAAAATTCGGGAACACTTGATCTTCCAACGTTGTTTCGTGCACACCGTTGATTTCACGAGGGATCAGGGTATATTTTGGACTTGACTTCGTTGATTCTCTGCAGCGTTTCTTTCCCAGCATGTCTTCCTCCAACGATGAAAGTCTTGTGATCTCATCGGATCCTCTCCATGTCGGTATAAGATCTACAAAGATGATTGCAAAAGCTGATGCTTGGTGCAGCCGGCGAATCTTATCCCTGAATTGTGCCGATCATTTTATAATGTGGGCAGAGAGACCTCGGTCCAGACACGTCAAATTCTAAAGTACTGTAATACAATAGCTAGGCTGGGTCACAGGGACTGGTGGCGGAATTTGCATCCGGCTCGGGTATGCTCATCTGCAATTCGTTACAACTGATTTTGAACAGTGAGTTATAGTGACAAAGTCTTTATCGCCCCTTCGGGTGTCCAGAAAGAGAGGATTGAGCCGACCCACATCTTTGTTCTTCCTTACCCCCAACCGGCGCCTTCTCCCCATACCGACCGAGTGTTTCTTCGCCGGCCCGCATTAAAACTCAAGGAATCGGCATGCACACCGCTATTCTGGAATTCTTTCGATCTACGTGGTGCAGGTAGCTGTATTCACACCCATTCCCAACACGCAGTGATGGCGACATTGCTTTGGGAAGGCCCTGTTTTCAGAATATCTCACCAGGTAGGGTTAGATCTTCTGTGGAGCCTGCTTGTCATTAATGCATCTCTTTACAGGAGGTAGTTGCGAGATAGTTTGGAATCGGTCCATGCTGATCTGGTACATTATCTAGATGATCAAAGGTGTACGCATCGGTGGGATGGGAAACACACTTTCCTACCTCGATACACTTGAGCTCCCGATCATTGAAAATACACCGAACGAAGAGGATCTCAAAGATAGTATGGCGGAAGCCATGAGCAAATATCCTGATTCCGCGGGAGTGCTGGTCCGCAGACATGGCGTCTACGTTTGGGGTTTGAATGTTATTTTCTCCATTTAATCAAAGCCTGATGAGTCCCCTCATAGGTGCTGACTGGGAGAAGGCGAAGACTCAAACTGAGGTCCATTTGAATCGATCCTTCATGAGATGATTCTGACACCTTTTCTTTAGTGTCTCGATTACCTTTTTGAAATTGGAGTGAAAATGAAGCTTGCAGGCCTTCAGACAGTGTTGAATTAGTTGTAGCCATTTTGTACCGTTATTTGAAAGAGAGCTCTGAGGGAAGAGAATCATGAGTTTGAAGCTTGAGGATTTTCGACGTGACGGTCGTTAGACACGATCGGTCACGCGTCCGTGACATGGAAGACTCCGAAGTTGTGCCGAAGTTGTTCTTGCATTCCACAAATAGAGCAACTGAAGGTCTACTTCAATCCTTTAATCATTCTATCACTGGCGGATTGGGGAAAATCTCATGGACAACGACTTTGCCAACGTCAATGTCCCTTCCACCCTTCGAGAGCATCAATTAGTCAACGATGGAGGAGGCAGCTCGAGTTGCAGCAAGAGGAACCTCGGAAAAGATTTTTTGACACGTTGCCACGAGTGCGTCTTGTTGACCTTGGGGTGGAATTCGAATGTGCATTCGCTGACGCATGACGTTACAATCAAGGGTCTTGTCTGAAGGTCAGTTTCAGGCTGGGTGATGCTCTCGCAAGCTTACGATGGATGTAACAGTTTTTGGCCATTCTGAATATAGAGGACAGCAAAAAGAAATTATAGAGTCCGCTGCAAGAGGTGCTTTTCTTAATCATTCTTTGCGCCCACACCAAAGTAATGAGGCATTAGGCGATGATGTTCTCGTTGTCGCTCCAACTGGGATGGGAAAGGCAGGCGTATTACGGATACGAAGTTGAGATCTGACTCTAACTTTCTCAACTCAGAGTTTGTGCTTTCAAGTGCCAGCAGCGGCCGAAAAGGTAATCTCTTTCTTTCAAGAACATCTCACCACCTACTTACGTGTCTGTGAACTGAAAGTCCGGAATCACCGTGGTCGTTTCCCCTCTACTGGGTAGGTCGAACGAATTTAAGAAGCACGCCAAACATTACATTAACTTAAAACCCTCAGCTTTGATGAAGAATCGTAAGCTTACATCGCGTCCTTGGCGCTCGGAAACAAAGTTCACCTCTTCTACGTAGAGGTTGACAACCTGCGAGCAAAGTCTGTCTTGGCTGTATCTCTGACGTCCGAGACTCCGACTGAGGAAAGGCATGAGGTAAGCATGGTCATCTTCCTCTACTTATTCGATTTTACCTGATATACCAACAATCCTAGATCATTGACGACATTCTATCTAAGCATCCGGATAATCGACTTATATATAGTATGTGCGCCAAATTAAATTACAAGTACAGTTTCGTTGAATGTGTTGGAATTAGCGACTCCCGAAAGACTTGGCTTACCAGATTTCATGAATATGCTTGACGGTTTATACGGAGAAAATGAGCTCAATAGACTCGTTGTTGACGAGGCTCATTGTATATCGGTTCTTCCATGCCTATTTCCGTTAAGCAGGCAGTTGACATAAATGACTTTAAAGGAATGGGGCCATGACTTTCGCTCGAAATATCGATCTCTTGGAGTATTTCGCAGAAGGTTCCCATCCGTTCCCGTCATGGCATTAACTGCCACTGCCACTCCTGAGTATGATTTCGGAGGACATCATGTTACGACCCATTGACTGTCACATAAGAGTGCAGAACGATATTATTCGCAGTTTATACCTATCTGAAGACCGCCTCTATCGTGCCATCCATCCATTCAACAGGGCAAACCTATTTTATGAGGTGCCAAATGTCCACAAGTATGGATCATTTGTTGACATTTTTCCCAGGTCCAGTATTTCATGAACCCTGAACCAATCTCTCAGATGGCTCAAGTATTCGAGTACATCACCACCCTCTACAGGAGAAGAAAACGGCCCTCGTCGGGTGTCATCTACTGTAGGAAGCGTGCCACGTGTGATGAACTTTCTAGATACCTTAGGACAAAGGGCATCAACTCCCAACCTTATCATCGTGGAATAAGGTATGTCCTTATCTGCTTATATGCACATTCATGCTTTTCTATGCTTGATGCCTTAGTCCCCACACCCTTGGTAAGACACTACGCGAATGGATGATCGGAGGAAGGGGAGAAGGTGGGATTGACGTGGTAAAATTACATACAATGGCACCTGTTTTTCAAAGTCTGATTTGCTTTAGGTTGTTGCAACCATTGCCTTTGGGCTTGGGATCGATAAACCTGACGTCAGGTGCATGGTTAACGTTAACCAAACCTTGTCTTCGTTTTATTCGTATTACTAAATACGGGCTTTTTGAAGATACATAATACATTATGACATTCCTAAAAGCTTTGAAGGTGAGGATTCAAGTGTATAAACAAGTATTTGGTTGACAGTTTCTTCAGGATATTACCAGGAATCAGGTTTGCTCTACATGTCATGCACTACAAAAACTCATTGCTATGCCAAGGACGTGCTGGACGTGATGGATCGGCGAGTTTCGCATTGCATGGGATGTTAACCGATGCTGATCCTAGATCATCATCAGCCATCCAAATGCATACTGTACTATTGTAAACGCAACCGATTCCATCGGCTCAGTACACTGACCTTATTTATATCTTAAGCACGAGAGGATGCTCGTGAGGTCCAAAGATGGGTCAACAACGCTTCCGAAGCTCGCCTTGATCAAGACGGGCCACCACCGAGTCAAAGGGCGAACCACAGCATTGCTGCGGTGAGGATTTTTACTTGACATGCTTTGACAGTCTGCAACGTCACGTCTTACAAGCTTGGCTCAGTTGTTCGACTTCGCCGAGAACGCGGAAACATGTAGACATGTGGTGCGTTTCTTTCGCGTTTGCTACGCTTTTTAGAACGTCAAATCAAATTAACTTTGACAACGACACAGTCAATATGCCGTTATTTCGGCGAAGAAATCGACGAGAAAGATGGAGATATCCTTCGTCGATATTGTAATAACATGTGCGATGTAAGCTTGCAGGTCTTGATCTAAATTTGATTGATTCAAAAAGATTAGGTTTGCAAATACCCAGAGAAGACTAGGTGTCGCGTAACGAAACTTTCAGAAGTTACTTTGAAGGTCGACTTTTCCATGGACGTGGGTCGTCAAAGAGGCGTTATGGGTTCTACAGTCAAGGAGTGGAGTACGAACGTAAACGTAATCGGCGTTCGAGGCCAGCAGGCTCCATCGAGGGCGAGATCTTATGGCACAACGAAACATCCAGCATCAGAGAACGATCGACACGCTTGTGGTACTGGCATCAAGAAAGCTAAAGTCTCGCATACGACAACACTCAGTGAGAATATAGCCCCTGGATGATCTCAGCCTACCCATTCCTGTTTCAGTTACGAAGCCTCATGCATCAGCTTCTGGTCTGAGAAAACCGTTCAAGACTCCTTTTAAAACTCCGTTCATCGAGAAAGTGAACTCACAATTTCTACCCCCAGTCACACCGTCTCGATGTGAAGAAGCTATCGAAACCAGTCGCGATGAAACTATCAAAAAGGCTAATGTCCAGCAGAGTACAATGAAGAAGGTTGATGTAGGCCTACGACAGGAATACGCCGAAGGTATGTCGGCCTCCTGTATCGTCTGTTTATCTAACCTGTCGTATATAATAAAAGCAGCAACCAACGTAAAGGTACCTGACATTGTGACTGAGCTAGAGGTCTCCTTTTCAGGCAAGATACCTGTAGGTCATAATGCAGATCCTTCTCGGAGACTCATGTTCATAATGACAATGACAGTTGGATGCTCGTTTGAAAGCTTTCAACAATATTCGAAGAGCACTTTATTGTGCCTTGATGCCTCAGGGCGATGAGGTTTGGAACGTTCTTGGTCCTGCACATATCGGTGTCAAAGCCAGGTAGATGGTAAGATTATTCAAACGCTATTATGTCTTAACGACTGTCTAGGGACAACTTGATCGGTATAGCTGCCAAAGAACTCGAATTCGGCCGGTTGTCAATGAGCAGTACACAAAACGGTTACACCCAACGTGTAAACGATACAGTTGCAGTCATTAGCGCAGACGTACGGCAGCTACTGCTGGAAGGTTCTCCGTGCGCAGATGACGATGACGATGCACAAGCTGTCACTGGCCTTGTACGACGACTGTGTCATAACCATTTCAAGTCCAGATAGGAGTGAACCTTACCTTTGATATGGCCTTCCTACCGCCACATGAGTTACGAACTCCTTGTTAGGGATATGGTACATCCTATTTCCAGTCCAATACGTTGATATGTATCTTTTATTGGCACTTCCACCACCTCTCATCTACTTATCGTCGTGATTTTGGCTTACAAAAAGAGATTCCATACTCTTACGCCTTCTTCATTCTTACCCATTACATCAAGAATCCTTGCACGTCCACAACCAGCACGCATGCTGAATATTGCGGAGGATCCCGCGAAAGTCATGCCTATAAATATGGCCAGGCTTTGAATCAATGCATAGGAGAGGTACACAAGTACACACCATTTTCTGTTCCCGTGCGATTGCACACTACAACAATTGTCTTGTGTGGCGGTTTCTCCTCTTCTTGTTCATCAACTCCTTCCTCTACTTCCTCTCCCTCTTCCTTGGCCTTGTCATGCTCGTCTGTCGAGTTGTCAGAGACGAGCGTCTCAGTGCTTCCTCGACGCCGCCAATCGCGTTCACACAGAGGGTGGAGTCGCGCCGCCCAGTATCGTAGAGTATACCAACTCGGTTCGGTAGCCTCGGCATCGACTCCTTCATCGTTGTCCTCTGCCGAGCTATCATCAGCACTATCCAATGTCCCATTCCCTGCTGCGTTCTCATCTTGACCATTATCGAAGCTGGGATCCAGCCATGCATTCAGAAGTACGAGCAGATCTGATTGATTCTGGAGACAGTACTCTGCGAGCTCACATGGCCACTCTGTATCCGTCTGCTCATGCGAAGGGAACGGATTGAGATCCATACAGATCCCGATTGTCATTTTGAGTGAGTTTGGGGATGGTGTTTGTTCACTTTCTGTGCATGTTGTGGAAGGGAGTGGGAGAGAGAACGAGACGAAGCCGTTGCCTAGGGAAGACGTCAAGCGTATGAAGAGTGATTGTTGAAAAGAGGCTTGTACCTGGCTTGGCCCATGTCTTGTCGGTTTCAAATAGGTTTGTCTTCCTGTATCCTCCGACCCATTCTCCTGAAGGTCCGTAGATGATCGCACTGTTAGCTCCTACGGGAGTGCGAAGAGGTACCGAAGAGGCAGTGATGTCAGAAGTAGATTCGTCAATTTCGGTTCCTCCGCCTGGCGAGCATTTGGGTCCATTGGACTTGGTATCGACTTGAGATTGACTAAGGCGTTCTTCTTCAGATAGGCGTTCGGGATAGCCGCCGGCGACGTAGCAACGTAGATGATTTGCGACTTCTCGACAGAAAAGTGAACTCGGACCTGTCCTTGGTTCCTCGAGATACGGAGAGATGGCTTCTGCAGATTCAAATACGTAACCTGATAGGATAAGTTGTATTGTTATGAATGGACCCATGGCGAGGGCGAAAAGTGTACCTCACCGGTGAACGCCATCTCGGGAAAACAGAGAAGATCGATCGATTGTGGTTTGAGCCTAAACCGTAGCCAACTCATTTAATCTACATAGAGAGAGGGCAAAACAGGACGCGCTTGGAACAAAGTTCACGGGCCCTCGCAATGTTAGCATGAACCTCGCCAATCTGGAAAGATCAAACTTTGGATAAGCAATCGGTCTATCAGCAAGGCTCTATCAGAGGGGGTACGGCCGACCTTGGGGCGTAGCTGAACGACAGCGATCCGAAGTGGAATGGGCCCGGGTATCTGAGTCGTAGCAACTGGTGGTATCGAGACAGTCATCCTCTTCCAGAGTTTTTGGAATGAGAAGGCTCTGGTTCTGGTAATCGTCGTTTTGGCTGTTTGTATGATAAAATGAAGAATGGCGAGGAGTGGAGTTAGTGAACTCCCAAGGCTGGTCACGATTTGTGACGCCGCAACGCGTTGTCCTAAAATGGACCAAGTACTTAGAGCTTGAGGGGCACGTGGAGACTGATTACACGGGGTGTAGTGACTGTAGTCTGATGGTCTTCTGGGTCTCAACGTTCAACTTTGACTTGATTTTTTCGGTCTGGAGATTAATGATGCAATGACGCCTGTACGTAGTGGAGCGAGACTAAGAGAGCAGAAATCCGAGGCGTGCGGTTTGAAAGGCGTCCCGCTTTTATCCCGTGGACTCCTACTCTGTGGTTACTCAGAGCTTTAGGAGCACATGGAGACTGATACACGGGGTGTAATTTATGGTTTCCTGGATCTCAACTTGATTTTTTCGTTCAAAATTTTCAGAAATACATTGGAAATTAATGATGCCTTGCTACTATGTACATGCCTATAGGTTCAAATAACATCCAACAAAAACAATCGGGTATGGTGTAACGGCTAACATTGCCGCCTTTCATTGTTTCTTTCGTGGTGATGAGCGCGGCAGCTCGGGGTTCGATTCCCCGTACCCGAATGTTGGGATAATCGTATCCTTTTCTTTCCTTTTGCATGCTGGATGGTTTTTACTCTTGTTCTTTGGTCGAGGAACGGGAGTTTAAGTTGTTTTGGTGGGATGTTTTGGTGGTATTGTTTGTGGATGTTGGAAGTATACCATACCTCCAGGCAGAAGGGATATCAATCAAACTTGACAGCTTGACTTCTTCTATGATGAGGTGTGGAGACTTCATTGGCCTGCTGTCTCCAGAAATCTCTACATTGCAATCACAAATACCCACATTTTTTCACAACACTGGCTTTGATCAGTGGCAAGATCAGAGACATGGCTGCCACATGCTGAAGGAATGGTTAAACTAGCTGAGGCAGTTGCAGCTCATACAGGCATCCCAAACTGTTTTTGGCAATTCATATTCATGTTCACCATTATTGAGCTCCTTAAATGTACCAGTCCAATGAGAAACCATATTTGGTGCTGTGGTCTCAAACATCAGATGTGAAATGGCAGAAAAAAGTTACTGCCTTAATTCTATATTTTTTGACAAGGGTATCTGCTGCAACATTGGTATTGCTGACTGTGTTGAAATCTGAACTATCATGACCTAGATAACACAGACACTCATAAGTATCTGATCGACAGTACATGTAAGTACAAAGTATGAGTAAGTAGGTAGTATTGGTAGCTCACCCTCAGTCCATGTATAAATGACTGAGGGTACTTGTTTGTACATGCTGAATATATATCTTTTCCACTCTATTGTTCATGTGATGACAAAGTGGTGTGCTTTGTGTGATTTGTGTGATTGTGGGTGAGGGACAGGGACACTTACAGTGCTATGCGCCTATATCACAATACTTCTCACCACAATGTGTATGCTCCTCTTTGCATGGAAATCTCTATGTCAAACCCAGGATACTTTGGAGTCACATGAACTGTGGAGTAGAAAGGGCCTTGGTAAATATATTGGCAATGTTGTACTTGGTATTGATATATTGCATTGTTATTTCCTTCATGGCAACATGTTCCCATGAGAAATGATTTTTTAAATCAATGTGTTTCACTCAAGAGTGTAGCATCAGGTCCTCTGAGAGGTTGATAGCTGAGTCATTATCACAGAGCATAGTTGTCACCCTATCTGCCAGATATCCTAATGCATCCATAACTGTTCTCAGCCAAATGCACTCTTGCACCACCTCAAATGCAGCCATATACTCCACTTGCATGACAATACTGCCACAGTTTTCTGTTTTCTCATAGCCCAAGAATTCAACCCAGTCCTAAGAGACCATGCATAGCCCCCAACACTCCCGTGCATATCTAAGCAATTTGTCCAATCTAAATCTGTAAAATTAGCAAGATTGATTGGGGCAATGCCCCCCAGACAGAAATGTAAATCATATGTGCCTTTGAGGTAATCAACTACCCATATTGCAGCATTCCAGTAGATGTAAGAGTAACAATTGAGGAATTGGGAAAGTTGGATGACATACTGGATATCTAGTCAGGTAGATAAAGCAAAGTGATAATCATCCCCCAATGCGGTTACAATATGGAACACATGTGACCTTGTTGAGTTTGTTATAAGTCAGTTTTGATCTATCTGTATGCCAGAATTTAGCCCAAACTCCATCAGGACTGCTAAGGGGGCTGCATTGAATTGACCATATTGAGATACTAGCCTGTCTATCAATACTTTCTGTGAGAGGAAGACCTGTTTCTGTGATGGTTCCAGTTCACTGTGATTTCAACAATATGTCATGGCATGCCCAGATCTGACACAGTCCATTGCCTTGTAGCTGCTGCTTGAACTAATCATTTGCATCCTTAGTGCTCACAATTGACAGGAAGTCATTTATGTGTACCCTCACAATGACTACTCCTTGGTCAGTCTTTTGATAATAAAAACAGGCTGTTACAACCTGCACTAGCCCCAGGCCCTAGACACTCACCAGACCAACCCAACAGCCCTGGAACACCCACCCCACACCAGACCCTCATCAACAATCCAAGAGACAACCCCCACACGCCATCCATCAATCTTGGCACCCTGGCATGCCACCATCAACCCCAGTGCCTGTCTTGCACCCAACTTCCCTGATCAACCTGCCTGCTTGGCCAACTGACCCCAACCACCCACCAATCACCTGGCCTCCTGCTTGATCAACCCCAAACTTCCCACATGATCACCTCCAGACCAATTCAGCACTTTGGATACACAGCCCTGCACCCCAGCTCTGATCGACACTCCTAGGACTTGACCTCCCTGAACTGGCCCTGGACCTTGCTACTTAAGCCTGTAGGTAGTGTCCTGTTACAGTAGTCTTGATATTACTGTTACTTTGTCGTACTATTGTTTTGTATGAGCTTGTCTGTCTAACTTGTCTGCAAATCTACTTCTTTTCTTCACAAGTCTCCTGGTCTTCTAAATCTTTCTCTCTCTCCTTGTCTCAATCTCCCAGTCTTTATCTCAGTTTCTTGGTCTTTTCCCTTCTATCCCTGTGCACTCTCCTTTCCACTCCCCTTGTTTCCAGACTCAGCCTGGAACTCTGATCCTTTCTTGCTCACTTCCCGGTATTCTGCAGACTCCCAGAGCACTCTATGCTCCCTTGGACTGCTTCTGGAGCCCCCGTCCCTTGTAGTCTACCTAGTAAGGACTCACTTGCAGTTGGAAGCCCCCATAGTTAGTGGAACCTGACACAGGCCTCACATTTCAATTGAGTAAACCCCAACCTCTTCATTCATCACTTTGTTTACTGTGCAATTCCATATTCAGCTAGCCTGTTTCATTCCATACAATGGTCTCAGTAGCGTGCATACCTACATCTACTTTTCTGCTTCTTCAAACCCTTGTGGTTGCTGTATAAAGATTTGCTCCTCTGGTAGAACCCTGTTCAGAAACACTGTCTTAACATCTACCTGAGTTGCATTTCAACCCAATATTGTTGCAAGGTGCAGCAGAATCCTCCAAGATTCTTGTAGATGAGATAGTCTGATTGTAGTTTCTCCCTTGAACCATAGTGAATTCCTGTAGAATGTGCCATGTTTTTAGTCTTGTGATATGACTATTTTCATTATGTTTTGTCATGAAGACTGGGTGGCCCTTGAAAATCTTTTGCCCTGATGGAACTTTCTCATGTGGAATGAGCTTCCAAATGCACATTTCCTTTAACAAGTTCAGCTCATCTCATTAAAACATTTTGCACCTTGGCCAATCAGCCAACCTTTGCACCTCATCCAGGGTCCTTGAAGTATTGGGATCTGCCTCTGGATCTATGGTGAGCATGTCCTCATTAAGCACTGATAGGATGTGATAGAAAGCCTCAATGCCCACACCTATGTCATCTTTTGCTTCTGGCACCTTGTTAGACACAGACTATGGTATTGGAAAGTGCTTGATGTCAATATGTTTCACATGATTTGTAACGGATTGTGCTCGTTACAGCACTGGTATAAAGTATTATTACTTTATCTTATCTTTATTATTACTTATTTATTATGTAATTACTATATAAGTTGTGAGGTTACTTATGTAACCTCAAGTAGTCTTTTTTGCACAACCATAGCCAGAATCAATTGATAGGTTCTGACTTATGGTCTTGTGCATGAAAGGCTCAGTAACTGCATTACATTTTTTTAAGTCAACCTACATTGACTATCTTTGCTATGGCAAGTGACCGAACTTCCTCAAAAGAAGTTCTAACTTTACCATCAGTGATTGCACTAAAACAGTTTTGTGCTGTTATAGTAGTGTGTGGGCATATCAATGTCCACGGAGAGAGGAGTTTCTGGGCATAATCCCAGGAACTTGGCAAGCGGAGTGCCCCAGAGTGCTCCATGGAGATTAGAAAGTGATGCCACGTCACGTCGTGCTGTGGGTGTGGGAGGTGGAGTAATGCCAGGAGGCCTTTTCTCTGCTATGCCCACTTGACCATCAGATGATGGTCAACAGTCTGTACAAGGTGGAGAGACTAGAGCAGTCTCTTCTAGTGTGCAATGCGTGGTGAGCCAGACTGAGCTACAAGAGAGCTCTGTTGTTGGAACTGTGTGACCTCAACGCACCTTGACAGGTGCGCAGGGTGCCTATAGGGAACTCTATGTAGAGGAGCCAGTTCCATCGCAAGCTGGCCCATCATCAGGTTTAGAAAGGAGAACAACGTTTTCAGCCTACATAGAGATGGTCCCTGAGGAAGCACCTGATACCTCAGATACAGATTGCAAAACAGGTCCAGATGAGATTCTCAACCAGAGAGTTCTTGCATTCTAGAGAGATCATGTAGAGGTTTCCAAAGCCTCTACTAGACAATGGTTAGCTGCCAGAGTGGCTAAACATATTGCAATTCAGCAAAGTTTGAGGGATAATATTATGCCCAATGCCCCTGAAGAGTTCATTGAACTCTACATTGAATTCCTGGAACAAGAGGTGAAAGAATACCTCCAGAGGAAACAGCTTCAAGGATCTCAAGTATCCTCAGAGTGGCCATTGCCTATGTCCAAGAAGGACAAACCATTGTTATTGTCTCTGGTCAATGAAGCATTTTCAATGCTTTAAGCTCCTCAACAGCCAGGGGAAACTCCCCAGAACTATGTAGTCAGACAGGCTGCAATGGAGCACCAGAGGAGAGCAGCATTAGGAACAATTGTTTCTAATGAAGCTGCATTGACTGAAGGAGAATCTGCCTTTACAGCAGATTCCAATTGTGCTCCAATACGGTGCAATACAACCCAATGACGGGGCTTGATGTGGAACAACCGTGTTATTCTACAGAAGTTCCGTCAGGGAGATCTGAAGGACTATGGTCAGTCCTTCATAGAAGATCAGGGTGTGAGGTTCCACAGGAACATTCCTGTGGACACCTGCAATGTGAGTGGAGTTCAATTAGAACTCCCTCCAATGGTAAAGCAGGAGGAAGGTGAGGCCCACCTCGGAGCTTCCAAAGGTCAGAGGGGATCTCCCCAACCTGTGCCTGCCGCAATGAATTTACCAACACGCTTTGGCAGCACGGTGATGAGCCCCCAATTTGGCCCAACGCATTTTAAAGCCTTTAACGCACTAGTACTGACCCAAGGTGGCAAGACCCCAGCAGCCCCCTACAAGCAAGTCCCCCACGCAGCACCAACGCAGCCTCGCAGCCAACTACAACATCTACAGGCAATGGTAAAACTACGCACGTGACAGTTAGCCTTGCCGCCTGCTCCACGGGAAGTCGCAGACATCACCAGTTCGCAGGCTCTCCTCTCCATGAGGAGCATCCCACTACCTCCAAACTCAACGTGTCCCGGTCACGTGACACATCACGACCCCTACCTGCATGTGCTGCCCCCACCGGGATGATTAATGAAAACCACGCCATCACCCCTGCATACAGGCTCCACACTCCACCGGCACTCCCCGCCGGCATCAGCAGATCCCTGCCGGCTTGGTCTTCCTCTTTGAGTCGGAATATGTCCATATTTAACTCAATGATAACAGACGATCAACAGCTGGCACTTTCAGTCACCGCCGCCACACGCCACATTACAATTTAGCGCCCACCTTTGTCAAGACTTTGATTGATGCCCTGCACATTATGTGGCGGCACGCCCAAGCTAACCGCCCGCATGACGCTCCCTGAGTATCATTTACCTTCTTTATAGTCTTATTAGCGGACCTTTCACTTACATTTCATTAGCGGCGACTATTAGAGTTGTTGCCGACCCTTCACCAAGTCGCCGCCGTCACTTACTATAAATACCTTACCATTTGTCAGTAGAGAATCATCGAATTGCACCCAGCACCTTCCCGCCAACAGTCCAGATCTCTAAGAGCATGCTCGAGGCGCTAAGCAATTAGCGACTCTGCCTTTCTCCATCTTCGACAAAGGTTCTCCATGCAGCCTTTGTTCCACGTCTTGAATGGTACTATACGAGTACACCTTCGTTGTTGGCGCCAACGCTTGCCGCCTCTTAGCGCTGACAGTAAAGAATTGAAGCTTTGTAAGCTTATCACGTATCATCTCCTGCACTTCTTGAACCCTTACCGCCTGCCATCCACCAATGGCAACATCCTTGCTGCCTTACCTCACACTATAGGGTCGAGTAACTGGGACCTGCCCGGGACTCCCTCTACACTTTGCGAGCCCAACGCGAAACAAGGCTAAGTGTAGCTTACTAAGACAGCATTTAGCTAAATTTTGGGCACATCAGCGGTGATGGATTCAAGGATGGCCAATGCTAGCCATGCAAGACAGTCATACCCTCGAGGGGGTATGGAGTTGTGGCAGCTGAGGAGGTTTGAGATGCCTCCTCAACACCATGGGCGGTTTGCCACTCCTGGAGTGGAGGAAGTGCATGAGTTTCATAGGCAGACGATGCATGATCATCTGTGGGCAACTATTGAACAGCTTTTAGCTGTTCAAGTAGCGATGCTGGAAGGAGTAAAAGGTAAACAACCTGAATCTCTAAAGGTCGTTACTCCGTATATGGGGTCCTCCAAGTTCAGTGAACTTGAAGACTGGCTGATGAGTG